>JAVSBS010006317.1:0-19486 GCA_033124195.1 Coracias cyanogaster | reverse complement strand
AAATAAGAAGAGATAGAAAAATAATAAGAGAGATAAAAGGTAAGCAACTCTAAACCGTATTTTAGTTGTCATTTCACACATCCTCCTCACCATCTAACAAAACTAGAAGTCAACTTTAGCATCGTGTCCAAGTCAAGGCATTATTTTGGCAATAGCAGAACTCCTGAGGGAATGCACTGCCCCAAAATATCCATTGGGTAGTCACCTACTACTGTTAGGACATGACCTGACTGGCTTGGAGGTGCTCTGAAGGTCTATCGCAGAAAGACAATGTCCCCCTTCCACCACATGAAACCATTTTATTATGTATTTATGTCACTTAGACCAAGTAGATACATTAAGATTTTAATGGCTGATGAGTTTCTGGTCTACGGATGGCTGAGAAAGTACCGCTTGCTGCAGCAATTAATCTTTATATGTTATTGGCACCTGCCATAAACCAGGCTCAAGGTATCCAAAAAGACCAAGTCATTATATTAGAAATATAGAGCTAGAAGGGGATAAAAACGAGCATCTTCCTTCTGCTTCATTATAAGAGGCTTTCCTGAAGAATTTAAAATAGAAAGCCAGAAGAAATCACTGTAAGCTATGAAAGACTTGCTACATTTGTACATTTTTTTCAAGTAGCCGGTTCTCAAAGCTGGTTTCTTTTCAACACTGAGAATCAGACTCTACCTCGTTGAACCCTCGTGCAAATCTGGCAGTATTCAGTGGAATTTTTTCACACTTGACACCATTAGAAAACTGCCCCAGGCCATGTCTAACACCAGTGCTGCTGTTTTTTGAAAGGGACAGTAAGATTTTTTTTTTCAGGTGGTCACTTTGCATAGCACAGAATACCATGAAGGGGTGGGAAGGAACACACTTGCATGGCCAATAAACACAAGCCTGTTATTGGATCATGCACCGGCAGCAAGGCAAAACACAAATGTTACCAAAAAAAAAAAAAAAATCAGCACTTACATGATGATGGTTTTCTTGGGCACTTTAGTCTCTTGTTCAGTGACTACAAAGAAAACAGTATGAACAGCATGGGGTTAATGAAAGGCAAAAGCTGAAATGATTCAATTAACTTTGCTCAGTCCATCAAAATAAACCGGAGTGAAAAGAAAACAACTGTACCATCCCATCCATGCTTTCTGTGGTTATTTCCAGCATTGTCTTTAGTGTTTCTGGCCAAGAACGAGAATTCAGAGGGCTTTCTGAACAGCGAATGACTCAGCTTTGAAATTAAATATTTTATGGAGAACAATATCGCAAAATCTGTTTGTTCTACCATGAGATTCTTACAATTTATTTTTTTTTTTTTTTGGCAGGCCAAAGCTAGAAAACAAGGTCCTTTTATATTTTTTTTTTTCCCCTATAATAAGGTAGTGGTGATATGAAAACCTGAAAATGCTTTGATCTGGGACATCCTGGAGAGCTGAAATCCTTTAAGCTGTGATTTCACTTACTAGAAAAATAGTTTCCCCAAACACTGAACAGTTTCCAAGCTTTTGTGGACTAGATGCAAAACCTGAGCTGATAACAATGAAAACTAAGATCATTATCATCAGTATAGAAAATGAGCACAAATAAACCCCAACCTAGGAAACCCAGGAGAGCCCTGTAGCACACCTAGGCCTACTCCATCTCTTTTTTGCTCTGAAATTTGTCCTGACCCTCGTCCCATAACAAACTAGAAGCTGTTAATGCAGATTAAGATCAAAAGAAAAATAGTAATTTAATGATTTGGCAAATACATCTTAAAACTGACATTTTTAAGAATAAGAAAGATACATCTGAAGAGCTAAGAGAGCTTTTTTTTTTGGCAGATTCCCATCCTAGCCGCTGGGATAAAATTAAGAAACTGTTGAAACCAGACTGTTTTGAGCACACTCTGAACTGCTGAACCTACTTGAGATCTAGAAAAAACAGCAGCAAACCCCACTTTTTATGTAATAAGCTAGTGAAGTTTCTAAAAAAACCCCTTATCTTAAAGTAATTTGTCCAGCAATTGGTTTGCAATCTTCCAGCCAGCCTATAATAAATAAGCTCTGGTAATTTTCAGTTGGTACAATTGACAGTGAACTGCAACTTGAAAATAGATCTATAAAATCACCAACGGTTTCTTGCCTGGGGAACTTGTAGCATCTGTATTATTTGTTAAATAACTTATGATTAGTGCTGATATTTCCACTGTGTCTCTAAACTGCACTGACTGAAAGTTAAAAATGCATTTACAGCGTTAAATGGAATAATTTAACTTGATTTTCCTTCCACTTAACTTCCAAGGGCTCTCTTCTGCCGCTGGGTAAAACAACAAATCCCTCCATAATGAGAAAGAATTTTGTGCAAATGTTGATGTTAATACCTGACCTAGAGCTCGGTGTTTCCTTTGCAGAGCCTCATCTCATTTATGCGTGTAAAAATCTGGAATAATTTCCAACTGAATCAAAGGAGTTCCTGCAAAATTAGGTGGGTTTAAACAAAACCTGTTTGGAAATCAGAGTTTGTAGCTTACTGGGTAAGTAAAGGCCAAAATTCTTTTTGAATGTTTATCTCTGAACACAACTACAATTGAACTGTTTAACTATCTTTAGTTATTTTATTTTTTTTTTTAAGAATTCAAAACCTTTTTGAAATGGGGGAATGAGAATTATACAAGGATGGGAAGATGAACTGAGCGCTCGAACAATTTACTGCACCCAGATTAGCAATGTTTCAGTGTTTTTTTTTTTTAAACCCTTAAATCAATCCTGTGTCATTTTTACATAGCTTTTAGAAAAATCTCGTCAAATAACGTCCTGAGATTAATCCATAAGCAGCAAGAGTATCAGTTCTGATATAAATGAGAATTGATTTGATTATACACCTAAACATAGGTGTTTTGTACAATTATTTTAACAGCAACTGTATTGAGATGATAATTAAATATGAAATCTCCCGATGTCTGTAAGAGGAAGGCTCTTTTATGTTTATTCTCTTAACGCCTGTCCTCGCAGTCCTCCCAAATGACATCGCCCACAATATTTCTATCCATAGGAGATGCCAAAGGGATTCACTACTCAAAAGTTCAGCTCTACACGGCATAAATCACATGAGTCCTGATGACTCGCAGTTTGCTGCACGACAGATCCATTTTACGTGCGCTACCCGAGGTGTGAGGGAGGATCTAAACACTCCTATACGAAGGATAGAACCACATGAAAGTAGGATGAGAGAATTTGGGTTTCTTTTGTTTTGTTTTTTCCCCGAGAGGAAGATATTCTGCATCCGTTTTAGCACCAGATTTATCATTTCAACTTGTTCTTCAAGAGCATTTTAGGAAAACAGCTTTTGCAAAGCAGGAGCCCCTGATAAGCAGGTTAAAAGCTGTAAGCATTAAGGTCAGCCAGTGCTTCTACAGGACTAGACTCCTCTTTGGTTAATAGGTTAAACCATTGACTTACAAGTGATGAAACATTTAGGATAAGTTGTGTCTTGTTGCACTAAGTGGATGAAAGGTGGTTTGTTGCCTTTATTACGAGCTCCGAGTCTGTTTTCTCCACTTGCAGAAGCATAAACCTGTTTTTTCCTGCACAGTCCACTAAATTGTGTGAATGAAGTGCAAGAGTTTGGTGCTCTTTCAAAGAAAAAAAAAGGCTCCTCTCCTGCAGCGACTGAGATGGTTGTAAAGGCAGATTGTGCCCTCTTGAATTTGCAATGAAAACCGCGTGGCCAGCTCCAAAATGAGACCAACCGATGGTGGCAACAGAATAAAAAGAACAAGGTAAGTATCAGAACCATCCCCGCAAACAGGGAACTTCAAAAAGATCAGGGGACAAATCCCTAAGCCCTATTTCTTCAGTGAAAGGGTAGCACGAGGAGCTCTAATGCTCCTCTGTGTTTTAAAGCCATCTTTGATCTGAGCTGATTCCGTAGAACCATTTTGGTTGGAAGAGACCTTTAAGGTCATCAAGTCCAAATCCTTCTCCTACAATCAACTATCTCATTGCATGTCCTGGACCTGTCCATCTGTATGAAAATGCAACACCTTTCAAAAACACTAGGCTTTGGGTTTTTTTAAAGATGAACACGTTAGTGAGGCTGAGATGAATGAATCACAACAGTAACGTTAACGTTAAAAACGGACGCCAGAGCACATCAGCCCACATCTGCCACGTGTAGCTTAAGCAGCAAGGTGCAAAGCAGACAGTCAACTTGAAGTCAAAGAGAAGAATCTTCTTTCAGTTAGACTTTTCTTTAAGTGTCTAAAATTCTTCCAATATCCATGGAAAAAAAGGATTTTTAAAGCAACTCTCCATTGACTTCAGTGCAGCGACCGAGCGTAGCCGAAGGCAGATCTCAGGCTTGCAGCCCAAGCTGTGGGTGCTCACAAGGGGACCCCTTAGTCCAGTGGTTTCCATCCATTTTGGATTTGGTCCTTCCAACAAATCAGCAAATTCCCAATGTGTGAATTTAAACCTAATGACGAGAAGTTTTACGACCCGGTGTTGGACTTGTGGACCATTGCTGGCTGCAGGTCAGGGCTCGTAAACCACTGTACTAACGGTCACCAAATTGTGACAGTAGGTTTGGTTCAGTATAATAAACAGTACAGAAAGGCAGGAGGATAAAAACTAAAATAGTTGCAACTCAAGCCCCATGGGTGCCTCAGGAGACTCTCACAACAGACACTTTGCAGAACCAACGATAAATCAGGTAAAACTTGGGCCCACCATGCTGGTGAGCTAGGAAACAGACACAGCGTCTATTTTCTGTTGTAATAGTACCACACAGCAGTAATGTTGTCCTCTTGGTGAAGTTACAAATAACCCCTTTTTTCACAAATGGAAAGGATTGTAAGGATGGAAACGAGAAAGCCTTCATGAGATCCATCCGTCCTCCAGTTCTTTGCCAGATGAACCTGATTTTTCCATAGGTAGGTCAAGGCTGGTTACTGATTCTCGAGAAAGCAATGAATTCCCTCCTTGGTCCAGTGCATTACGCCAAATTCTGCTCAGAACAATCCTCTCGCTCCATGGACGAGCCTGCTCTTTGTTTCTTTGGCCTGAAGCAGTTCTCCCTCTGTTCCTCCCTGGAGGTGCCTTCCCTATTACCAACTTCCAGCAATTGCACATCATGGACCAAAACAACTATTTCATAACATTTCTGAAGCTTCCAGGCAAACTCCAATTATATTTCTTCAACCAAGCTCATCTTTGGATTTAATTTTTCTTTCTGACTGTGGGAATAACAGCACATGAGTAGTTGGGGGCTGAACATAGAGATTTGCAACGCCAAGAGCTGAACACTGCTCCTAACACTGTTGTACAACCCTTGCTTGTTTTTAGAACACCTTCTGCCTTGGTACAAGGGAACTTCATCGAGATACGCCCCCCTAGCAGTGATTTGTTTGTGTTCCTCTACATCCTGCATTCAACTTATTTTTCTCGCTTGAGGGCATAGCAAGGACAAAGCATTCAAGTTCTTCAAGGTTTATGCTGCTGAACTAGTGATGGTGTCGCTAGGCTAACATCAGTCTCCCTGCTTTTGCATCATTTGATGGTGCTCTGGGATAGGACTGCAAGGAAAGCAAGGATAAAACGAAGACAAGCAAGTACCTAGGGCAGGATACTAATCTTACTTGCCTATTGTGTCTGAATCCTCTTAATGCCATAATACAACATTAGTCTCCATGGCTGGCCAAAAGGTCCATCCAGACCTGGACCCTGTCTCAGACAGGGTCAACAGCAGAGGCCTATGGAAAATGATGACAAAAATATGAGTGGAGTATCATTTTCCCTGCATATTTTTCCAGACTCCAGTCACTTGCTGCTCAGCACCTTCCTTAGTCAGAACACCTTTGTAGCTGATGGTTCCTAGTGAATGACGATAATAACAATTATCCCCTGGCAAAAGCACACTCGAACTCCTCTTTCTATCACAAGAAAGTGTGAAAACACTGAAGAGGAAAGTCCTACAGCTCTTGGCACATCTCTGGCTTTTTTTTGGCCGTGTTTCCACTAACTGCATGTGGGAGAAGGTCTCTGAGACCAAGGTTTGCTGGCATGGAATAGCCTATGACTGTCCTAGTCCTCTCACTTACCCTTCAAAACAGAATATTATGGATTATCTATTATAGATGGTCCCTTAGCTGTATGATCTCCTGAATCACTGCTGGAAGCTGTTTGAGAAGGGCAGTGGTGCCTGGCCCATGCTCAGCCAGCCAAGGACACTTCTAAGAGGTACAAAGAAGCAATTTCCTACACCAGGGAATGTTCCTTGCACAGACAAAGCCTCTGAGTCGTGGTTGTGAGGGGTTTATAGCACGTGTGTCTAACACGCTGCTGGAGGAAACCCCATCGATAAGAAGGTATCTTTAGGCATCCTAAAGGTGTTAGAAAGAGACATGTTGGATGGGTGGAAAAGGAGTTCCTACAACCCTACCAACTCAGGTGAAACGCAGAGAAAAAAGGAATCGCCTCTATAGCTCTGTGGTGTGTAATACCTGAACAGTCCTAGGTCATGGATGAGCTAATATTGCTCAGGATGAACTACTGTCCGTTCTGCTTCCTCTGTCATTCCAGGTGATCTTCAGAAACAACCGTGATGTGCCTGCAGCTTTACTTTCTGACCCCTGTCTTTTTCTCCGCGTCACTAACTCTCGTTCTACCAGGCTGACACACATTTTCAAGTATCGGAATGGGGAAAAAAAGCATTTTTCTTGCTCTAGTGGTGGTGTGACATACCCTTCATTTGCTCCTCCTTTATCATATGATGCATCTGTGAGCATGATATGATGAAGTTGATTTGCCAGCTTTGGAAATCAACTAGATGGTGATGGGTATAGAGCTGAGCTGCAGTATACCCATGCACATCTTGAGACATACAGATACGTGTACACCAACGATCAACATGGATAAGATGGCAAATATGTTCGACCCTCAATGAGGCGGTTTTAGAGTATTTCACTGATATACTTACGGAGCTGGTCAAGGATCATACCTTCTATGGTAATGGCTTGGTCTCCTCTCCTCTGCTGGGTCAGGGCTGCAGCACTGTGATGGTAAAGTTCTGCTCCACTTTTTGCAGACCCTAATCTGTTCATCAGCTGAAGAGAACCATGTGGTACCGAGTGAAATGCAGGATGTTTTTGCATAATAAAACCTTCCTAGATTGCGTTACAAATTCATTGCAATGCCACGACAACAGAAATGGGTGAAGACGTGACCCCGAACCAAAGCTAGAGTTTGAACGAATGCATTGCTGCTCAGTGGAGCCCACAGAATCACTGAAAAAACATTGTGGGTTGGAAGGGACCTTTAAAGGTCATCTAGTCCAACCCCCTGCAGGGAGCAGGGACATCTGCAACTAGATCATGATTATCATAGAATGGTTTGCGTTGGAAGGGACCTCAAAGATCATCTAGTTCCCACTAGACCAGGTTCCTCAAAGCCCCATCCAACCTGGCCTTGAACACATCCAGTACTGGGGCATCCACCACCACCCTGGGCAACCCTGGCCAGTGTCTCACCACCCTCAGAGTGAAGAATTTCCTCCTAATTTCCAATCTAAATTTCCCCTTTTCCAGCTTGAACCCATTACCCCTCATCCTATCACCGCAGGCCTTTGTAAATGTTCCTCCCCAGCCTTCTTGTAGGCCCCCTTCAGATACTACTTTAGTGCTTTATATTTGCTTCACCACAAATTACTTGCACAAACTTAATTATTTGCAGGGGGCTCTGAAACGTGGGCCTTGGTCCTGAGGTAGCTCTGCCCCCACCAACAGGCACAGATTCCTGCTGTATGCCATGGAAGCGGTAATTAAAGAGGGTTTTTTTGTTTATCATCCATAAATCGACCGAGTCTTACTCAGCCAAGGGATTGTTAAACCTTGAGCTAACAGCAAATGCAAGGCAATCTGATTTTCCTAAAATTCTCGTAGAAGTCTTTAAATTATATCAAACTTCCCAACCTTTCTGTGGGCTGAGCCGTTTACCCTGGGCCAGCTGACCCACGCTAACTTCTTAAACCAAGGTCAACTGCTTTTATTGCCAAGCCTTCAGAGATTATTATGATTTTATTACAATGACTGCATAGACCGTGACTAATTTTTCAAAAAATATTTTACAGTACATTTATTTTAACTTATTAGATACTTCCACGTACGGTTGCTAAATAAACAGGAATTTCAGGGCTTTAGGCTTCTACTTAGACTTAATTTCTTTTGGCTTTGGATGGTTTCTTTGTAGCAGCGTGCATCTGTTCTAATTCAAATACAGCCCAGAAATAAAATGTTATGTCAGGATGGTTCTAAACTTTACAAGAGGTACCTCTAGAGATCTGGATCTGAATTTAAGGTACAGAACAAGCTCAGCCAATTATTATTTGAACCACCAAACTCTCAGATTGGAATATTCTGAAGCTTTTGGGTGGTGACAATCTAGTTCAGGAGAACCTAACTTTGTATAACCTTTTTTTGTACGAAAGGCAGCAGCAATTACTCAGCCACTTCTCTCATGCAACGGATCTCTCCCAGTAAAATGAATTCTCCTACCTATGTCATGTCAGATAGCAGATCTTTAAATCTCTCTGCACTTACCTCACATTCATAGTGTCCCATATCTTCATTGGAAGGGTTCTTGACCACCAGGACTATCATGCCACTCCGTGGTTCACTGAAAGTCTGGTATTTACTCGTGTCCTTCAACGGTACGCCATCTTTGTACCATCTGCATGTGGAAAACACTGAGTATAAGCCAGGAAAAAATATGCAGTGTCAGGAAGTCCCCAGATCCCTGATCCATCTACTTGACCAGTGGGCAAACAACTCAAGAGTCAATCATTAGGCAAACGTTTGGAACCTGGAGAGTGGTCTACAGGTCTACCTAGGGTCTACAGGTGGGTAGATCATGCATGGATATTAAAGAGCACGGATTTACGAGATTCTTCTCAGAAGATCTCATGCAGGGTAAAGGGCTTCTAACCATGCGAAGCTATGCTGAGCTTTCTGTCCAAATACCCCAGACAGGTTGCTGATAAAATAAATTTGAGTGTAAGGTCAGGAGGATAAAGAAATGATAAAGTGTTGTCAGGGCGTCAGATCTTACATAGTTCTATGTCAGGTTTTATCTTTTCAGGGTAATTTTTCAGTCGCTAGCTAGAATTGCTGTGAATCTCAGGAATGTTGGGATTGGGAAGAGCCAGCATTGGGATGGGGTTAAGGTGGAAGACATAGAGAAGAAAGGGTCATAGCCTTGAAAGGAAGGGCAGAAGACTCTTCTGACCATGAAAACCAGAATTTGTTCCAGTGTTATTTGAAGAACTGACCTGACTTGAGGCCTAGGCGCTCCTTCGATAGTACAGGTAAACTGAGCATCTTCACCTTCAACAAAATAGGCATTTCTAACCTTGTTCACAAACCGTGGTGGCACTGCAGAGCAAAGATAAATGTAGCTAGTAGCTGGAAATGTAACCAGATGCGAAGGATGTGACCCTGACCAGATAATTCTCATCATGTCTGCAGGCAAGACACTGAAGACCAAGTTTTTTGACCTAAGAACCATCGACTGTACCTGTACACCAGATAATTTTTTTGAAGTATTATCCAGTAGATGCTTTACAGAACTTCTAGAATGTCTTAATATTAGTATTTAAGGTAGGACATAGCAGACCCCTTTAAAACAACGCATCTGGGCAGGACTTTACCTTGAACAAGGATCTTTCCCAAGGTACTGGCATTTCCAGCAGGACTGGAAGCAAAGCACATGTACTGTCCTGAGTCAACACCAGTTAGGTTGTCCAAGATCAATGTGCAGGAACCATCAGGATCTTCTATTATTATGTGATGGGGATCCACCTCCACAGGTTTTCCATCTTAAAGATAAAGGGGAAAAATGTCATTTTAAAGAGTTTAGTATCAATGATGTTTTCTCACTGGACATTTCATCCTGCTTTTTGCCTGGAGATGACCGAGAGCTGTATTTGCTTTGCTGCAGCTGATGTTGGTAGTTGAGGAATGAGCTCTTCGTGTTCATCTGGCTCTCTACAAAACATCCTCTGGGCAAAGTGCTGTTGAAGGACTTTGTGCATCATCAATCCTCATTTAAAAGGGGAATTCTCCCAGAAGATGTGCTGCGCAGTTACAGCTCTGGTGTGCTAGCCCAGGAACACCTCCCAAATGTTACTAAACATGCACAACAGATTTTTGCAAGGAGTGAACTTAGGGCAAAGCTGTTTCCTTTGCAATATGGTGACGCTGGGGAAAAGAGTATGGCCGCACGGCTGCCTGTGCTATGACATGGAAACATCTGAGCTAGTTCCAACAAGTTGTTCTTGTACTAGAAGTTGTCTAACTGCCACAAGATGTAGCTTCATACCAGCTCAGAGGCAAACCTGAAAAGGAAGGGCATTAGCTCATAGGAAGGTCTACGTTGCTTGGGTTGCTCAGTAGTCCACTTGAAGACTTGGGTATCTCTAGGTGGTCATCATTTAGATTAGCCACTAACCAATTAGCACAAAGCAATATAGATGGAGAACAAATCTGGGGGATGCCGTTTCATGACTTGCTGCTCATACCTTTGTACCAGCTGACAGATGGCTTGGGAGCTCCCGTCACTTTGCAAGCCAGCTTGACCGTCTCTCCCAGCTCGGCTGTACAGTCCGCCAGTTCCTCCTCAAAATCTGGAGGTACTGAAACGTCAGAATAAGCGCGTTAGTCTGGAGGAGGTGGGCTCTGCCCATAGGGTGACTGCTGTAAAGTAAGATAAGTCCTTGCTTATCTGAGGCTGAATTCGGGCTGTCAAAGGTCTGTTGTTGGCTATGAAGATGGGCCATAAAAAATTTAAAAGGGGATTTGTCGTTGATTTGGAAGTATTTTAGGCTGTTACTCAGACACCACACAGCTGTCACAGTCAGGATAAGTTAAGGGAGGTGTCCCTGCCATGGCGAGGGGGTTGAAACTAGACGATCATTAAGGACCCTTCCAACCCAAACCATTCTATGATAAGTCCCCAATTAAAATGCACCCTTGATGTCCAGATTAGTATTCTGTTAGTCTCCATACAATAAAACCTAAGCTTTCTTAAGGGACTTCTGTTCTGACTTATTTGAAACTATGCAAAATTATTCTGATAATCTTCTTCATTAGAACACCTTGCTAGAAGCATAAAAAGAAAATGTCCAGACTTGTTCTCAGTGTGTATACACTAAACCCAATTCTGTTCTGGCATTTTAAGATGCCAAATTTCTTTATGCTGTAAAGGACACCATTTGTAGCTTATACCTGGACAATAAAGATCTCATATCCCTGCCGAAAAATTTTGTGGAGAGAAAAATCGGTGGACTTTCAAAGGACAGAGAGGATGAAGCAGCCAGAATGACAAGATAAAAATCCAAAGCAAACCCCTGTGCCCAAATACAGTGATGTGAGCCAAAAGTCTAGAGTGGAGGATTCTGTACCCAACAAAGTCTCAGGAGGTTTTACACTGTTATGAGTAGGACTCTGGGTTATGTCTTAAAACTGCTTTTCCCACTAAAGTCTGATGCTCTTCATGAAGCTGGTGGAGGGTCTAGAGCACAAGCCTTGTGAGGAGCAGCTGAGGGACCTGGGGTTGTTGAGCCTGGAGAAAAGGAGGCTCAGGGGAGACCTTCTCGCTCTCTACAACTCCCTGAAAGGAGGGTGGACCGAGGTGGGGGTCGGTCTCTTCTCCCAAGGAAGAAGGGATACAACAAGAAATGTCCTCAGGTTGCACCAGGGGAGGTTTAGGTTGGACATTAGGAAAAATTTATTCCTTAAAAGGGTTGTCAAGGCCTGGCCCAGGGCAGTGGTGGAGTCTCCATCCCTGGAGGGATTGAAAAACTGTGTAGATGTGGTTTAGCAGTGGACTTGGCAGTGCTGGGTTAATGGTTGGACTTGATGATCTTAAAGGTCTTTTCCAACGTAGACATTTCTATGATTCTCTGCAGTGGACCAGGGCATTTGTCACCAAATTCTGTGGTCATCTACCCTTCCCCAGTCCTTGTCAGATCTAGTCAGACTGCATCTCTAGTGCATCTCTGCAACTTGTGTTTTAGAAGTTTCAATCATGTGATTCTCTTCTCCAGTGATGCACATTTTCTGGGCTCTTTGGCTGGAAAACAGCATCCTCTGCTTATTAACAACAAGGTATGACTATGAAAACGGGAAACAGAGCAACCACTTCAGTCTCTGACTCTGATCCTCCATCAAAGGCAACCCACATCAGCTGAAGCAGCCAGGGATAGCCAGCTCTTCTCATCTCATCACCCTGTGGTTTCTACACTTGGGTTACAGACATTGAGAAGTAATTAGAAGGTTACTCAACTGCTCTGTTGCCTAAAAAGCTATACAGGTTCTGTGGGACCTCTGTCATGTACAGTTAGTCACTTCAATGATATATAGTCTTGGCTTCCTGGATGGTAAATTGAGAGAGTCAAACTCTGGAGAGAGTCCACCTCCCAAGGTGACACCTTCCTGTCCTGATGAAGGTGCCTTCTCCAGCTCAGGTAGAGGACAAAACTCTGCTATAACCATTTCAGTTAAAATCTACTGTGTGTGGTCAAGTCACGTGAGTTGTTACTTACAGCAGTCCGTGATGCGGTTAAAGGAAAACCTCTAAACCGAGTTCAGTTTAAGAGTCGGCAAATGACCCTGGATAGTTTCTCTTTTTTTTGTGAATCTCCTTCCTGAATCAGGGACACCACCCAAGACAAAATTAGGAGGTTTGGGCTATCTCGGGCCATACTCACTCCAGACAGGCTCGCTGATCCGCTGCTGTATGCCACAGATCTCCTTCACCCAGGAGTTCTTGATGTTCACCGTACGTGCCTGAAGGAGGTACTTGCGGACCAGGTCTTCCCGCTCGTGCCAGATCTCGAATGCCCTGTCATCGCCTTCCACAAGGTCATTCACGTCTATGTTGTTCAGCTGCATGACAGGAGGAGGACAAGAGAGTCGGGACACATCCTGTGTTCTTAGTCCTGAACCTTAACCAGAACTGAAATCCCAGAGTTTAGGACAGTTCAGATCTAGCCTTTGGGAACTAGAACCAGCTTCAATCAAGGTTTGAAATGGAAACAACTCTGGAACTCCAGCAACTCTCCTCCTGCCCTCTTCAGTGGGCACGAGTCGTGCCGTTGCCACTAAAGCTGTATTAGATGCTCCAACAGCAGTAGGGATAATTTACACCGCATCTAAAGATTTTTCAGACACCATGAGCAACGCAACATGGCTTTGGCTGAACAGCAATCGGGGTCACTTTGCAACCCTTCCCCTGCTATACCTGACTTCCTGGTTACCAAACAGACATTTTCCTGGGAGTAATTATCACCTTTCAGGAAAATAACATCCAGAATTTAAGGGTATCCCAAGGGTGGGACACCCGACAGTGCAGGGCCGTTGGGCCCAGGAACAGCATAATTAGGGACTATGTGAAGAGACATTAGAGAGCAGGCTTTCTCTGGAGAAAGCATCCTTTTTTTCTTGGAAAGTAAAATCTGACTGTCAATACTAATGAGGTCAGAGATAAGGACTTCCAGAAGGCCCTGACTGGGCTTGGTCAAGAACTTCACGGGTTTTTCGTTTGGTTTTTTTTTTTTACTGGAGTTGAACATCTACTGCCTCAGGAAAATTTCTGCAGTTTCTTGCAGTTTTAACCTGAGTCCTGAATGTCTTAAAATGAGCTGGTCAAATCCTCTTGAGTTTTCATTTCTAAACAGGAATTGTTGTCAGGACAGGACATAACCAGCAGGGAGAACCACTGGGAATGTAGCACAAGACTAAACCATTATTTCCTCTGATTCACTGCTAATATTACAGACTGGCAAAGCCAAAGATCTACAAATGCTAGCAAATACTATAGACAGCAGAACATCACAGAATAGTAGAGGTTGGAATGGACCTCTGGAGATCATCTAGTCTACCTCCCTGCCAAAGAAGGGTCACCTAGGGCAGGTTACACAGGAATGTGTTCAGGTGGGTTCTGAAAGTCTCCAGAGAAGGAGATTCCACAGCCTCTCTGGGCAGCCTGGGCCAGGGCTTATGCAGTTAACTCAGTGAGCTAACAGAAGAATAAAGGCCTGTATGTGTCATCTCATTGCTGCACCATAAAAATCCACCCTGGCTTCTGATGGCTTCCAACACGTTTCCAACAGGTTTAACAGAGGTTTTGGGATAGACATAGATTCTACTTGTGCCTCAAAAACTTTTGGAAACAAAGGAATAGCTCACAAGGATTCATGAAACGTCCCATTTGGATGGCCAGAAGCTGGATATAGACATGAGGTTCAGAATGACAGAGAAATGCTCTAGGTGAGGATACAATGACCAGACCTTCATGATGTTCTTGAACATGTAACTGTAGGTGTCTGTCCTTGTGTCTCGTTTTGGTTTGCAGATCACGATGTAATTCTTGAAGAGGAAGACGTGTCTTTTGTGTCCTTTCCACGCCATTCTAGCTCCTGGAGCTCCTTCCCACACAATGAAGTGGCCCTGATAGGAAGAAGGAGGAAGAGCACATAGTGAAAACTCTGGAATAATTACCATGATGACGTCACACGGCCCTTTTTCAGTGAACAGATAACAAACTTTTACCGGTACATCATCACTTTATGTGTCCGTTGTTTATTACGGCACAGCAGATGGTTTCTAACGTTAAATGTGATGCATCAGACTGACAGCACCAACAGGGGTGCACACAGTGGTTGCCATTACTTTGACCTTTAAATAGTATTCTTTGTTGCCAGAAAAATACAGAGCTCACGTCAAGCAGGCGTGCTCCACTAGTACCAACGATAATGGAAAATTATATCCTGTGGGTTATGCGGTAACTTGATACGCTCACGTGGTCTTCTCACCAGAGCAGGACATTCACTTCACATACTCTCAGACATATAGAGCTCAGTGAGCGACATGGGGTCTGCAGGAGAGATGGGGAGGGACTTTTTAATCAGAGACTGTAATGATGGGATGAGGGGTAACAGTTTCAAACTGAAAGAGGGTAGACTCAGATTAGATGTAAGGAAGAAATTCTTCACTCTGAGGGTGGTGAGACACTGGAACTGGTCACTGAGAGAAGTTGTGGATGCTCCATCACTGGAGGTGTTCAAGGCCAGGCTGGATGGGGCTTTGAGCAACCTGGTCTAATGGGAGGTGTCCCTGCCATGGCAGGGGATTGGAACTAGATGGTCTTTAAGGTCCCTTCCAACTCAAACCGTTCAATGATTCTATGGCTCCTCCCTGGCACTGTTAGGGAGAAGTCAGCGCTCTTGGGGTGTGGCTTAAGGGACTCCTTTTTTTCAGATGTCTATATGTAGATGGATGAATCTCCACCAGCGTGTCTCACTATCACTGTAATTTAGACTTAATTTAGTCTAAATGTAAATGACTCGCCTAGCATGACACAGTAAGTACACAAAGAAACAGGATTTTGGGTGAGGGTGTTAAAAGTCTAACTAATGTCACAACAGCTGGGTCATCTTTCTAAAGATGTGCTCCTAAAACACACATCGGTTTCATGGAAGAGACCTGGAGAAGCACACAGATCTTTTGAAGATTTATGAACAGCTGTGGGAGAACACCCATAAATTTATCTAATGTTTTCACGTGGAGCGTGTGCAACACCACCATGCTGCCTTCTACCACCATCCCAGTAAGCTGGGCTCTTCAAATCAACGGCGTGAAATGAAAGTACAAAGATTGAAAAGGCCCAGGGAGCTTCTAACACTTGAGGAATCAACAGGAAATCCCACTGATGTCAGTCATTTCAGGAGCTGGCCCACATAGCTCTCATGTCAGAAGAGGAGGAAAAAATAAAATGCTTTAAAATCACATGGTGGTCCAGAACAAATCTGTTCCAGTTTGATGAGCGGGTTGGAAAGGCAAACAACTACATGATGTGTGAATTACTCCATAAGCGTCTATGCTCTGGTGCTTCAAACCTTAATCAAGCCAGGAGACCCAACTCTCTGAACGATAAGAAAGGCAATAAGCAAATCCTCTTTTTCAGATATGACTTCTAAAGCAGCTTCTTGTAGGACCTAAAGCAGCTTCTTGTAGGACCTAAAGCAGCTTCTTGTAGGACCTAAAGCAGCTTCTTGTAGGACCTAAAGCTACTTAGAAACTACTGAAGGCACGGATAGCACTCACACTGCCTAAGAAATTCATGTTACCTGTCGGATGGGTTCACCAAGGCTTTCCAAGGTCCCCGGATAATTCTCAATCAGCGAGACATGGAGGTTGTTTTCTGCTCTTCGGGTGAGTGCAGACACAATGGCATAAGCCTGCTCCAGCAAAGTGCAGTTTTGGCTGTTTCTTGCTTTGTTTCGGATTAAGTCCTGTAGATGAATGAAGAAAATGTTACTGGGGAGTCAGGAAAAAAATAAATAAATCCTTGATAGCCGAAGAGTTTCTCAAGATCTGTTCCAGCTCTTTCATCTGAGCAACTTTGAGCCCATTCGTTCACCACGTGCTGCTTAAAGTCCTCTCTTTCTTACCCATTCTGCACCTCACTGACTAGCCAGTCTGGCTTTGCCTTACATCAATTGATATTAACCACAAGTAAAGTGGAAGGAAATACCAGCCAGCTTTCAGTGATTGAAAACCAAAAAACCCAAAGCAATCCTAAATTGCCTTTCTCTTGTGCTTGCCCTGACAATACCACATGAGGCAAACAATAAAGGAAGAGTCACTATTAGATTAAAAACAAGAGAGGATGGATGAAATACAAAATGGCAGTTATCCTTTTTCTTCCACATTCGTCCCTGTTCTTCTCTTTTACTCAGGAAGGCATGGAAAGTGCCCTCGCTCTTTCTTCTCTTTTACCCACTAAAATATGGGTGTTTGTGTGGAGGCAAATGTTCAAAATTAGAAAGTTAATTCGAACCTTCCTCAAACTATTCAAACCTCTCATTTCTGTAATGTTAGAGTACAGAAATATTTTGGCAGCCTTCTTTCTGACTATTCCCATTAAAAACGCTACTTTGAAACTTCAATTTCGGGGCTAGAACCTGGCATAGTTGGCCATCCTTTTCGGGATGGTAAAACGGGGGAAAGTTTTTCAGAGAACCAAAATTTCATCTCACTGTAACGTCAGTAGAAAACACATGGAAATTGGAAATTACTTATTTTTTATGCTTGTTGCTGAGTGTCAAGCAAATTCGTGCTTGTCTTGGATATATACATACACATATTCATATATATATGCATATATAATTTTTATATATATGTATGCAGGTATTTAAGGATCACTCAGATAAAGTTTGCTGATTTTTATTGGGTTGGAGATGGTGACCCTCTACCTGTATTGACATTTAGAAAACTATTTAGAGAGCACCATCACTGGTGATGATTACTGTTGTACTCAAGCCTCTTTCAATTATAGTTGCATCAGAAGGAAGCCAAGAAATAGGACATTAAAAAAAAAAATTCGACACCAGCGGCATAAAGCAGAACATAAACCTGTCAGATATAAGCATATAACAAAAGCTCTTCACCTTGATTATAGTCTGGTACTGCTGGATCCTGTTTATGGGTTTTTCCAGGTAGTGCTGCAGTGGTGGGATAAGTGGCTGTGAAGGATCTTCATTAGTTAAAAATTCATCTGTGTATCTCTGAAAAATATACATAAAAGAACAGGGAAAGGTCATTCTAAAGAACAATAGAATCCTAGAATGGTTTGAGCTGGAAGGGACTTTAAAGGTTATCTTGTCCAACCCCCCTGCCATGGCGTGGACACCTCCCACTAGACCAGGTTGCTCAAGGCCCCATCCAACCTGGCCTTGAACACCTCCAGGGATGGAGCATCCACAACTTCCTTGGGCAAGCTGTGCCATTGTCTCACCACTCTCTAAATCTGAATCTACCATCTTTTAGTTTAAAACTATTACCCCTCATCCTATCACTACATTCCCTGATAAAAAGTTTCCCCCGTCTTTCCTGTGTGCTCTTGTGATGCTGGTTCATAGACCTAACTTAGGAAAGCCTGGATAGCTCTACCAGACCCTGCTATCCCATATTTTGGACATCTGTAACCCTCTCACATCTTTACCAGCTAGCTATTATTTTAGACTCCAAAATGTCTGAAATGCTCAATTTGTCTGATTTTTCCAGTGCAGGACTAGCGCTGAGGAGATGTGATTCAAACCTCAAGCAAACTTCAGGCTCGTCTAGCAGCAAGTAGGAGACCTAGGATCTAGACATGGATATTAGTGAGGCTGAGAGCTTGTATTGATGATTTGAGGGATCTGGGAAGGGATTTGTTTTGAACGTGGGATGAGTGTGAAGATGTGTATTTGTTTTCTAGCGAGCATCAGATTTGAATTTGATGGATTTGAGGGATCTGTGAATTGGAGCCTCATGGAGAGGGTAAAAATGCCCTGGATCTGGGCAGAGGTATTGGATGGACAGAGGAGCTGTGCTGCTACTCAAGAGCTCCACGAACATGCATGTGCTCATGGATCTGGAGCATGTTGTATGTCTTTTCACTAGCCAACTTCAATCCTGAGCAGCTGGAGTGGATAAACAGGATTTCCCTATCTAGACTTCTGGCTGATGTGAGTTCAACTGGTCTTATAACGTGGTGGCCCTTAAACATCCACGAATGACAATTACATAATCATGGTCATCATATCTGTACAGTCTTTATAATATTCATAAATGCACAAGCACATGTAAATACGGTCCTGTATTGATGGTACCAACCAGGAATACAAAATTATTTATTATTTATTGATCAATTACTTCCCATAAAAATACTTAATGAACCGCTTCAGGATCACATTTGTTATTAATAACTACATTTGATGCAGTGGGTTATAGGATGCGTGTTCAGCAGGTACCTTGTAGAAATCCTGGACGGCTTTGCTGACAACGATCGACTCAGCCTGTACCCTCCCCACCAGGTACTGGATGTACTTATTAAACTCTGCTTCGTGCTTGATAAAGCACATGGCCACGTCATCATCAGTGTCACATTTCTGCAAGCCTCGGAGGAAGACGCTGTGGGGACAAAGGAAGAAGGACAACTGAGGAGAAGGGGATGGAATGAGGCTAGAACACAGCCCCAGTCCCCAGACCTTTACATCAGGGGATTTGGGGTTAACACACGTTAAAGGAGGAAATCAGGGATGTTTGCCATGTTAGCAGTAAACTTCTCAAAGTCTCCTCACTGAGGTGCTGGGGTGTGTCCAGAGAAAGACAATGAAGCTGGGAAAGGATCTAGAGCACAAGCCTTCTGAAGAGCAGCTGAAGGAAGTGGGGTTGTTTAGCCTGGAGAAAAGGAAGCTGAGGGGAGACCTTCTCACTCTTGACAGCTCCCTGAAAGGAGGTTGGAGCCGGGTGTTTTGAATGTGTAGATGCTGGCATCAGTTTTTATAGAATCATGGAATGGTTTGGGTTGGAAGGGACCTTTCAAGGTCATCTAGTCCAACCCTCCTGCAGGGAGCAGGGACATCTGCAACTGGAGCAGGTTGCTCAGAGCCCCGGCCAACCTCACCTGCAATGGTG
>JAVSBS010006316.1:0-19332 GCA_033124195.1 Coracias cyanogaster | reverse complement strand
CCCGGTGCAGCAAAGTTCCTTCAGTCCCGTCTGGCCACCCTTTCCGGACTACGTGGCTGGGCTGAGGAGTGGGGCAGCAGCATCAACGAGGTGGGCGACTCCCCCATCGTTTTTTTCCAAACTATAGCCCAGCCCCCAACAGTGTCTGAGGGACAGTGAACCGGCCCCCTGTTTAAAAAGTTTGAGGACCCCTGCCTTATAGCAGCCTTCCAGTACCTGAAGGGGGCCCACAAGAAAGCCGGGGAGGGACTGTTTACAAGGCCATGTAGCAAAAGGATGAGCGGCAATGGTTTTAAACTAGAGAAGGGTAGATTTAGATTAGACATGAGAAAGTTCTTTACTATGAGGATGGTGGAATACTGGAACAGGTTACCCAGAGAGGTGGTGGAGGCCCTATCCCTGTAGATGTTCAAGGTCAGGCTTGATAGGACTCTGAGCAACCTGACCTAGTTAAAGATGTCCCTGCTGACTGCAGGGGGGTTGGAATAGATGACCTTGGAAGGTCCCTTCCAACCCAAACCAATCTATGATTCTATGATTCTATGATTCTAAGATACAGCAGCTGAGTCTTCAAAAAGTTAATACCATACTCATGGTCAAAGTGGACTTATGACATCTCATCCTATAGGCTTTCTCTATCAGATAAACACAAACTTCTAGCTTAATCTCTCAGTTTAACCATCCCATCACTACAGTACCACAAAACTAGCTATTAATTTGCTGACATCTTACCTTCTTCCTTCCTTATGAACACTTTGTGACGTAACATTTACCAGAATGATTTTCACAGCATCAGCAGCTATGTTGATACCAGAAAATTTTAATATATTTCTCTGGAAGTGAGGCTGACTTGTACAGAAAAGTTCCTGTTAGAATCCTTCTGTTTCTGTATCTTACAAAAAAGGATGGACAATTCCTAACTGCCTTTTGGGAGTACTCCCTGTCTCTATTAACTCCCAAACCTTGCTTCAGAATTGTCTGGGAGACTGAATGCTGGCCTAGGGCACAAACATTTCAAAGGACCACTGTTACAGCTAATACATAAAAACTATATTCTATACTCAGGAGCATTCCCTGGTACTATTACATTTAATAATAATTTTTTCATAATTTATCAACAGACTTAAAAAAAGAAGGCATAAAATCAATTAGTTATATTGTTTGGCTTAAAAATTACTGAAGTTAGCACTGTTTCATTAAGAACTCCTTTCTAGGATTGTGGCCTTTCCATCATTTTAACCTTTTAAGAGACTTACAAACTATCTTCAAGCATTCATTCTGTGTTTTCCCATGTTCTCTGACAGCATTTAGAAGCTCACAGACTGCCTGCATTTTCTATCTGTAGCATTGTTTCTCTTGGGTTGTGTCTGAAATGAAGACATGAGAGCACTTCCTTACTATCAGGTCTCTGTGTGGCCCAGGTATGGCTAGTTTCCATTACAAGAACTAGACCTGAGAATGCTCCTCTTCTTCCCCATCTACAAACTGCATTGTGATGGTCTCAGTCTAGGTCCCAGTTTCAACCTGTAAGCATGGACAATTCAGATGCAGCTTTAGGAACATGGTAAATCAAACCCATACTCCTTGTTGGTCAGTTGTAAACTAGTACTTCTCCCTTTTCATATCTTTTTCTTACCAGGCATCTACAAACAAATTTATGAAGAGATGAAAGACTAAAAAGTCTCCTTAGCCAGTGTGGGTTTGTCTTTAAAAAATAGAAGAAAATAAATAAAGATGTTGTAGATAATTAATAAACAGATACTATTAAGAAAGCAGAAGAAAATGGAACATTGAGAGGCTAAATATATAATGAAATAAAACTGAAATCTAAACCAAACAAAAACGATAACTCCTGTCACTGAAAAAATATACTTCATGCACTTGAATATACAACTAATTTGGAATTTGGAATAAACAACTGAAAGGTGAAAAGGTCCAAGTCAAAAACAGCTCTGAGAAAACTCAAAATGTTAGGAAACAGATGTAAGCTAAAAATAAAACCAGTTAGAGGGAAGAATGATCCCTGTTTGTGGCACTGCAGAAAACAGTCAGTTTGTGCATTTGCCCTACAGCAATCTCCTCTTAATGCCACTGGATACCTGCCAGTCTCTAATTATCCTTACACCAATAATTTTAAATTGCTGCTTCCTTCAACCTAATGTCTTATTTTTAGTTCAAAGGCTACTTCAAGTGGACCATCTTATCAGAATGACATAAATCTGATAATATGGTAGATACTAACACTGCAATGGCCTAAAGGGCTCCTGAGTCATTAGGAAAAGCCTTTTCTTTGTAAGGTATAAGTAATCTGTTTCATTGTGACTTTACATGCTTCATTACATAGAAATAGGTATTATGGCAGTTTGGTATTTTTATGTTTCTGTTACTTTCTTAAGCAAAGGAAATACGGAGACTGCTGAAGTAAACTAAACAAAAAGGAATAGAAGGTCATTTGCGTGTGTGTATCTTTATGTGTATATGTGCTAAGAGATACAGAAAGGATGTAGTAGTTTAATAGTGTGTGCACACAGTCATTATATATTACTTATGTTTCACATGTATTTGTTTCAGATGTTAAAGCTAAATGAATCTCCATGTTGGTCATCTTCTGTTCAAATAATAATACATAAATACATTATATGTGCATATAGTAAGAAATATTCTCAGCCTTGAAGAGTTTATAAGTTAAATGGTCATAGCAAGAAAAAAAAAGTTATTCTAGAATATACATAGTCCACAACATTCAATTGTGAATTCAAAGTTGTGCAAATATTTTTCAAAGTGAAAGGCTGAGAAATCATAACTTTGCTCAGCACAATCGCCTTTATGCTTATGAAAAAACACTGAAATCACACAAACTCTTTCAGAACTAATATATAGTTTAGCAGAATGGTTATTTATCGGTTTCACTAACTGTAACAGTATTAGTAATATCACTTCACACTGCCTTTTTTAAGCTGTACAACATCTGAGGTGGGACCTAGTAACCTGATTTCAAAGATAAGATGAATCAACCCAGAATTCTGGGTTGCAAACCAAGAATCTTTAACCCTGACTTAACATTGTGTGGTTAAATTAGTACTTGTAGTGAGAGGTTTTAGATAGCTTCATTCATATAAACTATCAAGCACATAGGTACAGGACTAGCTCTTTCGAGTTAATATAATCAATGTTTTCTGAGTTACCGTAAGATAGTGGATATTAGCTACAAGTGTGAAGACATTTCACATTGCAAAGAACATTTTGTTTGGTAAATATATTGCTGTGAAAGGTACAGATGTAACAGAGCAAGATTACCTACCAATTAATACTTAGCTGACTGATAAAAGCAGGTACAGAGACAGGCTGAATAATTTAGTCTTGGTTTGTCCTTTGTTAAAGATATTATGTAAGACATATTTTAGAAGTATTTTTGGGTTAGCACAGCAGGGTTTTGAAAATGTTTTCTTCCTAAAAACATAAAAGTGTCACACTTGAAAATACTTTCGTGTGAGAGTATCCACTGCAATAAGTGAACTGAGGGCTTCAAGCACGCAATCCTAAAATAATACTGTTTGTTAAAAATTACTATTATGCAATACAAACTGGACAGAATTTTTGAGCCATAAAATATTCCTTTAGCTGGATCATTGGCTACATTGTAAACATATTGTCTGATTGGTAAATTCAAAATAGTTATTCACTTATCACAAAGCAGACATCATGAAATAATAAAAAGAAATAAAAAGGAACAATAACATGGTAGTGTAGCATCTACATTGTTTTTCTTAAATGTTCTCCTGTAAGAAGACATTTTCTCCTTGATAATAATAATAAAACAGCCCCAGAAAAGAGCGCCTCCATGCTAATACTCAGCTTCCATTGTTAAAGATGATCATATGCAATAGGACCTTGCACTGATGCACGTGACAACAAAATACCAAGATATTACTGACAGTTCCCAGAATTCAACATTTTTTTTACCAATAAACATATTCTTGCAACTCATAGAAATAGAAACAGGATTTTCTTACATTGGTACATCTTGAACTAATTAAGAAATTTCTTCATTACCTTAGTTACTTTATTGAAATAGAACAGCTATTAGTATTTCCAATCCATCACAAAAGATCCTTTAGAATCTCAGTATCATGTTGCAAAATGCATTTGCAGAATGCTGTCCTTGCAACAATCCATAAAGGGCAATAAAACTCCACTAAACTAATTTGTGCTTCTCCTTAGGATAATTTGATACAGAAGCAATTATTTTATACAGAGATAATAACTATAGAGCTAGTTGGGCCTTACTTCCTCACCTCCAAACCGCTGAGCTAATTCTCTTCCTTTAGGAATTTCTGTGCACAAAGGAAGAAGTTTATGTCTCATCCTTTTTTTCTCCTAGTTCTTTGAATTTAAATCCTTTTCATAGCTCAAATGCGTGACTTTTTATAGAAATTATCTCCTGTGTATGGTATGTAAATTCATTTTCTGAATTTCTGCACTGTTTCCTGAGTGTCAGTCTTGATACTACTTTATGTTTACTTATACACTAGACCTACAAGAACACCGAAACCAGCAAAAAAACCCTTCTCTTGTGAGAATAATTTACAATAAATTTAAAAGTATATGCTGACTGCATGTCTTGAACCATATGAGGTACAGAGTTTAGATTTCAAAGGGTAAATGCTGTACATATAACTGATTGGTGTGATACGGCATTGCTGACTACACTGTAAACCATCATGTGGACATGATGTTCAAATAGCCTGATGAAGATTTTCGCTAAAGCTTTTAGTCTCTTACTAAGGTGACTTACTTGGTCTTCAGAGCTTTCTTAGAGAAACAATCTCTTTATTCAAACAAACAAACGGAACAAAACCTGGTCTAGTTCCAAGTTAAAAGTGAAATAACAGTGACACCCAGTGGCTAGGTAAACGCACTAGAAACCTCACTTAAGTCCCTACTGAAGGTGCCTGAGACTTGCTGGTCAAAGCATGAGAATCTCAATATATTTAGGTATCATTAACTCAAGGCCAGACTGTTCCCAGTTTTGGCAACATGGTATTAATTAGACGGAAGATCGTTGTGTGCTATGTTCAGTGCTTGTTTCTTGTTATTGTTTGCTTCTGCTAGCATCACAGATAGTAGTCGTATCAACAGACTGTAATGGTCTATGTTAGAAATTACAAAGCAAGGTCCAAAATACAATAAAGAGCATTTATACATCAGTTTATATAACAGAGTATAAACTAAATCCAGTAGAATAAAAGGAGTTGCAGAAAAAATAAATTTCTATCTTCTTTTCCTTACCACTCCTTTCAGTAGGCCTGTCCAACACAAGGGGTTTCCAATACATGAAAACTTAAAATTTAGTCTTGTTCAGATAAAAACCAACAACTTGTTGGCATTTTCAATGCAACTAAATTCAGAAGAATTTGCTACAATTTTGTTTCTAAACTGATTTATGTTCTGATTTGTATGCTAAGGTATGCACTGATTTCACTATGCAGCTGAAGACCCTAGGGTCTCCTGCTACATTTAAAGATTCCAGACACTGCCGTTGCTGCTCCAACTCTAACAAGCGACTCTTCCCTGCCCTGACATACTGTATAAACTGGGACTCTGAAAGATTAAATGCTAACTTTGGCAAAAACTGTAATATTAATCTATTTTTATGTGAGGGTGTCAAATGTCCTGAGTCTTTAGGCAGTCCAGAGTCCAGAGAAGATATTATGAGACTTATTCCCTAAAGTCATGAAAATTCATCAAATCTAGCATGTTTTGGACAATTGGGCTTCAATTAGTTATCACTTTTACGAGCAAGTGCATGTAAAGTAAAATCATGTCTTTTTAAAAGGCTAATCTGTCATATGAAAATAAGAGCTGTACATACAAATGAAGTACAGTGTATCTTTTGCCTTATATGAACATTTCAAAATAGTGGGTCAGTTTCCCACACATGGTGTATCGTATTTAGTTTAGGTGGCAAAGTTTTGGTAGCAGGAGGGCTGCAGAGGTCACTTCTTTGAGAAGACATCAGAAGCTGGCCCCATATCAGACAGAGTCAGCTTCATCCAGCTCCAATATAAACCTGCCACTGGCCAAAGCTGAATCATAGAATCACAGAATAGAATCATAGCACGGTTTGTGTTGGAGGGGACCCAAAGGTCACCTAGTTCCAACCCCCCCCTACCGTGGGCAGGGACACCTCCCACTAGACCAGGTTGCTCATGGCCCCATCCAACCTGGCCTTAAACACCTCCCAGGATGGAGCATTTACAACCCTCATGGGCAACCTGTTCCAGTGTCTCACCACCCTCAGAGTGAAGAATTTCCTCCTAATTTCCAATCTAAATCTACCCTCTTCCAATTTGAAGTCATTACCCCTTGTGCTACCACTATAGGCCTTTGTGACTACAGCTAAGCCCATCAGTGACATTGGTAGCACTTCTGTGAGGGTAAAAAAAATATTTAAGGGTAAAAAAACACTGTGCAGTGGCTGTGAAAGAGGAGTAAGAATATGTGATAGAAAGAGCCCTGCAGGTGTTGGCCTGCAAGGGAGCATGTCTTGAAGAACTACAGCCCGTGGGAAGGACCCACATTGGAAGAGTCAGTGAAGGACTATCTCAAGTCAGTGAGACCCTACACTGGAGCAGGGGAGGAGCATGAAGAGGAAGGAGTGGCAGAGATAAAGCATTGCAAACATTCCACCTACACCACTCAGGAGGAGGAGGTGAAGGAATCAGGAGCAAAGTTCAGCCTGGGAAGAAGGAACAATGGGAGAAAAGTGTCTTCAGTTTTGGTTTTAATTCAGATTGGCAATAAGTTAAATTCATTTTCTCTAAGTCCATTTTTAATGTGATGGTAAGTGGTCAGTGCTTTCCCTATCTTCACCCAGAGTTTTCACTGTTATTTTCTTCCCTTGTCTTGATGAGAAGAAGGAGTGAGAGAGCAATTTAGTAGGCATCTGGCAGTGAGCCAAGGTCAACCTACCACAAGTATTTATGCAAATATACCTCCCCACCATTTCTAAGTAACACAGAAGAAGGACTGTTAACACAGAACCCGTGCTACCGTTTCATTTAACACATAGAATTTAAATTGCTTGAAAGACAGGTCAAGAGGAGAGCAACAGTCACTCAAATATAGTAGTTCTAAGAGCATTTTAAGTGGTTTTTAGAGGCTGTCACTGCAATTTTCAGTCATTTTTCAGGTGAAGTGAATCTCACTCTTATAAATTAATGGGTGTTTCATTCAGAGGCGTTATCCTAACTGTGTGTGCAGTAAAGAAATTATTAAAGGAGATTTTGTATCCTTTTATTAGTATTACAACTCTTATAATAACATACAAAAAGTAGTTTTCACAGCAACTGTCCTTCTGTGCTGTTTCACAGAACTGAAACTACAATTCTGCTGAAGATCTGGTAATTATCAAGCAGTACTATGAGGCTGAGCCACTAGTAGATCATTTTTCCATGTGGTCATTGGTTTTTAAAGCAGAATAAGAGAACAAATATTCAAAAGGCAGCTTAAATGAAGAGTGAAAGAGATACAAACTAAACTACCAAATTAAATAAAAGCTTATTTGTCTAGAAGCCAAAGAATCTGGTATAAGACAAAAAGGCTTTGGAAAAAAAAAGTGTGTGAGATTACAGTAGCTATTCCTCAGCAATTTCATTATCTTCCAGTTTTTCCTCTTTTATACCCTTCCCACATAGTTGGAGAACTTACAATAAAGAAAAAAACAAGCTCTGCTTACAATTAGGAATACCTCTATTGCATACAGCTCATACAGTCTTCGTTCGAGAGGACTGAATGGGTTGACGCATTCCATCGGTCTTCTCCCATGTTTAATGAGAAATAAAATAGGTGTGCTTCATTAAGTAGGAAATGTAGCTTCTGAATCTATACCTTTAATCAAAATTTTTAGAGTCACTAGGTTTTCGAAGAGAATGTTCCTAACCCTTATGATTAGCAGGCCCCTTTTAAAGGTCCTGTGTTGGATATCCAAATATACTTGAGACGTCTGACCATTTGGGAAGCTACTCGTTTCTCTTCTTCGTGTGACAACCTAAAGGTCCTCATGTTGATGACTGACCAAAAAAAAGAAGACAAATAGCATGAGGAGAGTAGAATCTCTTATAGAAAGCTGCAGATAGCAGTCAAGCAAAGGAGTTCAGAAACACTTTTCCAGTTTGGTACTAACAAAGATCTAGGTAATGAATTTGCCTTTGAGGAAATGGCACTGCCCTACTTCTTTCCCTGTCAATGAATCTGTGAAATTCAAACGTGAAAGAATCACAGAGTACATTTATTAAAAGAATGGTGGAAGTGCCTTTTCGGTGTGAGCTCTCCCAGGAGCCAGAAAAAGAACTCTGACTGCACCAGTCATACTAGTACTATTTTTGCTTTTTTCGGTAGGCTGGGCAATTTCTTGAGGCTACAATTAGACCTTCCTAAAAAGAATTCTGCAAAGCAGAACTTCCAGCACTGATTTGTGTGTGTGATTCCAACACCTGTGTCAAGCTTATTAACATGACTGAAGCAAGGATGATAGCTAGTGAAACAGCTTGTGAGTTTCTTGATAATTAAGACTTCAGCAATTCTTCACATACAAGGCAGTTCTTGGTAAGAACTGAGTGAGAAATGTTTAATTTAAAACACATTTCTCAAAACAACATACAAATAAGAAAAACCCCAATAGATTGCTAAAACTGGTAGGAAACAGATCTTGTAACTGTAATACTTTTTCCTCCAACTTCTATGATAACAGTACTGTTAGTTCTGCTTGCATTTAATTCACAGCATATGTGCAATATTGTAGCTTGAAATCAAGTAATTAGACCCTTGACCAAGCCTTTGAAAAGTGAATGACTCTAATGCAAGACTTGTAATTTAAGGAAATGAAGGAAAATTAAAGAATCGTTTTTGATAATCAAAGTATAGAGCAGTTTAACCCAGCATCTGAAATCTTTAAAACAGAGAGGTACACAATTCATTACATTTTATTCGATAAAGAACAAATTACACTCTTGAAGAACAATAAAAGATTACAGGACTAATTATTCACTTAATGACAAAATAGTACAGTCCATAAGGCAGAAAGGGCAAAGCATAGTCTCCTTTTCCTAGCAATCTGAACTTCTACTGCTTGAACTAGAAAAGTATAGATTTAGAGTTTGATTTTTTTTTTTAATATATATTTTCTTCCAAGTAGTATAAATTTTGAAATTTCTTATTAGGCTGTTTGTGATTTGCTGTTGCAGTGTAATAGCTGGTGGTTTCTCATCTGGCAGTTAACGCAATCACCTGGATATTCATGATGAGCATTTTGTCTCTACTCTTTCCACTGTCCACAAAAGTCCAACTCTGTAGTTCATAGTAATGCATGACACTTCACTTCCACTTGATGGAAACGTGTCCTGAAGACGAAACCTGAAAGAGGAAGAAAAGGACTCAAAAAACATGCAAAAATATATTAAAATGGAATTAATATTGGTTTTTTTCCCCCCTAGTATTTTATAAGTTTTATCAGTTTATTAGTTTATCAGGAACTACCATGCTTATATGTATATTAAATAACCAAAGTCTATTTTACTCAAAAAACACTTACATTTAAAATGCACTATTTAATCTCCAGCAGCAGAATAAACTGAAAGTATTACAAATGGTTAAGGTGATTCATTTACAAAAGCAGCAATTATATAGCCATTTAATTTTGCATATACTTATTACCACTAAAGTGACAAAAAAGCATGCTAATTTTTATTTTAAAAAAGCATGCAAAAGCCATTGTAAAACATATTTAGTCACTGTGTAAACCACCTTCTACTTTTAGACAGCCTGGTACTGAGGTATTGGACCAAAACACACCCTTGCAATTGTTTGTAAAGTATAACACTAGTGTTCATTGTTTAGTCACGTTCTTTCTAATTGCTTTTAAGTTTGAACCCCTTCTCACTTTTATCTCATGATTATGGTCCAGAAAAGGAAATGTAAATAAAAAACACATTTACCAAACAGAAAAAAAAATAAAAGTCTGTTATTCAAAAGTAGACCTTAGTGTCGTGTGTTCTTTTTGAAAGGGAAATATTTTAAAAGTAAACGTTTAAGTAGTGAAAATCTATAGACAAGGATGTGAAGAAGATGCATTGAGAACATAGATCAAGAATGTTAGTTCAGTTAACTTACCTCCTTCCTACAGTTTCCTGACTGAACAACGTGTTTGATTTGAATGGAAGAAGCCGATTGGAAACTCAATCTCAAGGACTGAATATTGTCCTTACACCTCAGTTCAGGACATCTAGCTAGCACTATGCAGCTGCTACCCTATCTTGAAGTTTTTACTTAAGAGCTTTCCTCGATCTTCTCCATTACAATTATTTTTCTAAAGTAAGACAAAAGCCAGTATGTACTTGAAATAGTAGAGGAACAATAGCATCTGGAAGAGTGAAGGTGCAATGAGGAGGTAACAGTAAGATGTCATTATATTGGCTGATGGAATGCACAAATTACAGGATAAAGACCTTTGCAAATAGAAATAGAAAGAGGATATATTTATTTATTAGCATTATAAGCTGAAGGACCATTTGATTGTCTGAAAAGGAAGCTATTTGATGAAAGTTTTGGGAGTCTCACATAGCAGTCTAAAACTTTCTTAAATAAAGATATTGTATTGGAGCCTACAGGAAGGAATAATGGATATCACTCAGAAGTCTTTACTTTGTCTAGCAGTAAAAGGCAATGGTGCCCCTTTTTGCCCTCCTTTTTTACCATTACTCTGGAACAAATCAGTCAAAGAATCCAACACAATAACAGAGTTGAAGGCATAAAAATATTGGACAACTTGATAGAATTTCATTATACGCTGTTGATGTCATTCTTTTCTTATCCAATCCGTATGAATCCCTTGGGGGCAGCAGCCAATGAATTAAAAAGTTTGAGGAAGTTTCATTGCAGAGTTGTAATCAAAGGAAGTTTAAGATTCAGTGCACCAAACTTTCAACAACAATGTATGAAGCCATACTAAATACGGATTCATTCGGACTAAACATTCAACTGGGTACTTTTGAGTGCAATTACTGCATAATACTGATAGTCATATGATCTCATTTTTGCTCAGCTATATAAGACTATTGACCTTGAATAGTGTAACTATATAATGGATATAATAATAAAACTACTAAGCCTTTGGGGAGAACTTTTCACCCAAGGATCACAAAGCATTTTAGAAAGGAGGTCAGGATCATTATCTGCATTGGCTGGGGGAACAGGAGCCAAAGAAGAGAACTGACATGACCAAAGTTTTCTAGCAGACCTGTGGCACAGCCAAAAAGAAAAAGACTTTTTTTGTTAAGGTGTCAGCACGAGGAGACAATTTATTGCATAGTAAGATTAACATTTTCTCCCGTCTTGCTTTATTGCTCCATTTATTGTGGTATTTGAAAGTACTTCAGATGTGTATGTGTATGTTTGGCAAGACAATGAAATAATCTTAATTTCTTAGTTTTCAAAGATTTCTACATCAACAGTAGCTTTATTTCAATAAGCCAATAATACTACATTCAAAATCCTGTATATCAGCAGAAGAAGTCCCTGCAGTTGCAACTATCAGCAAAACCCAAGAGTTTAAGGGTTTACACTGTGGATTAATCAGTTACAGGAAAGAATATGTCAGTCAAGGCTAAGTTGGACGTGTGAGCTACTCTAAGGAGGCCTATGACAGTCTTGGTAGCAGGACAATGGGGTTCGTCAATGTTTGCACATGGAATATCAGATTTGAAATAAAAACTGAGGCACTGACTACAAAATATTTTTACTGAATTATCTTACAGAGGTATGGTTATGCAATTAGTTACTTAATTGTATAGCTCCCAACCATTAGAAAATGGTATTTGGTTAAAGAAATCACAATTTTCATTAATTTAAAATGATGAGATATAATATTTACAACATATTGATAAAATAAGGGTACTTACCTTGCAAGATCACTCCATAGAAAATGAGGACAAAAATGTGAATTTTAGTAGGGACAAATCACCAAATTAACTGGTCATATGTTTGAATTTTACATCTAAGTTGCTCCTGAAAATTACTTTTTTGTGAATAGCTTGTGTTAGTTAGCCCAAACATCAGTATTAGGCAGTTTATTTTACTTATGTTTTTGTTTGTATTGTAAGCTTGCTAAGATAATGTATAACCATTCTGTCATGATTTTATCTCTCTGTGAAAGTCATAGGGTGCTTTCTGTAAATACTATGACAACCTTTACTTTTGCAATAGGATTCTTATTTCAGCACGGAAATTTGATTAGTTAAACCTGACTAGTCTGAAAAGCTCCTGAAAACATAATTTTGATATACTGGATGTCCATAGATTCAAAGCTCCACATACCATTGAACACCAAGAGCTGCTCTCAACCATTAATGGGCTATAACGCCTGAAAAGTTAAACTGTAGACCAGGACCTTTTCTCCCCTAACAGTTCTATAAATTCCTCTGCAGAAGAAATTGTGGAAGAATGGAAAAACCTCAGTATTAGACCCTAAGGAAATCTTGGCCAATCACAAGCTCTGGTCTCAGACAGAGGCATTAAGAAAAGGATCTATTGGAGGAAATAAGCAGGTAAAGCTTTGGAGTGGTTCTGCCTTGTAGTATTCTCCTCTGTGAAGACCAGAGGGCTAAAAGTCAAGAAGTCAAGTTTTATTAGATTATAAAATAGGATATTTAACTTTTCAGACAAATAAATCTTTAAGAGTTAAGGGCAGATAGGGTAGAAACAATAGTTCATGTAACTAGTCATGGCCACTATGTCCTTGAAAAGTGATTTCTCTTTTCCAAACTGAGTTCCAAACAGCTCAGAGGACTTCCATGTAGTCAGAAGCTTTGCACAAAGCTCCCTGTTCCCTAGAAAGCTTCTGTTCATTACTACTCTGAAACTTGACTTTCTGTTCATTATTCATCGAAGATGCTTACCTTCTTGTAGGCTCCACGACTCAGTGTTGTGACTCACTTTTTGCCATCTTTTCCTTATGTCTCTCAAATTTTTTCTCTTTGAAGAGATATAGCTGCTTCCCATGTTAAGGTGAGGTATCCTCCTCCTTTTGTAAAGTTTTGATTTGGTCACTTCCCTCTGGGGAACTTTCTTACGTTACACATGAAAAACAATCAAATCCAAATCTACTATCTGATGTGATCTGCCTCCCCAGGGCTCACCCAGAATCTCCCACATAAGGATGATTAATCTCTTAGTATTTAAAATAACTACTACAGTAATCAAGTCTGTTTCTATGAGTAAAGGGAATATTCAATCACTGTATGTTGCACTGCTTTATAGACTTATGCATAATATGTAGCCCTTGATGTTTCAATCTTAATATTTTATGTTTTAACTTAAAAGCTTATGATTTGTTTGCCTTATCAATTTCATTTATGGAACTGTCAATTTTTAATACAGTGAAGATGTGGAAGAGTGAAGTTGATTGACATCCAGTCATTGACCCACAAACATAAATACCTTCCATAATGAGGAACAGAATAAATATCAACTAAAGATTTGTTCAGTATTGTTCCCATAAAAGAAATAGAAGTCAAGATACTGAAGTGTTTTTCATTGAAAACTATGGATATATGCAGTTTTCTCCCTGTATCCTTGTCACATAGTATCTGGTGTGATATTTTCAAAACAATTTAGATAGCTCAATACATTAAATCCAACTTTTGGAAATGTGTTACTGACAATTCCCAAAGGCAACACTAGAAAGTTAGACGTTTCATCTACAGCTGCTTTAATAACAAACTAAAATACTGCAATCTGCTTTTATTAAAAAGTCTTTAAATGCCTCAGGGAAAAGTGAGATCATAGTTTTAAATTTCTTCAGGCAACACAAAAAGTCAGTATCTTTTGCCCACAAACGCATTGTGTTAGATTCTATAAAATACAATGAAGGCACATCTACAGCAACTTACTTGCAAAAATAATAATATAAAGAACGCAGATATGATAACCTTTTTTTTCACTCACAATATTCCAAAGTTGAGGTAATCAGAAACTTTGGGATGAAATCTTAGAACAAATGCATATTTATGAGTTTTTGAATAGGAAAAGAGAGCAAACTCAAACCCAACTACTAGCTTTTCCATATCTTTAGTGAGTATTCTGACATCCAGGCTATGCTATACAGTCTGACTTTCTTTTTAATCCAGAGAACATTCTAAGGCTCTAATTTCTAGGTATATTTGTGTCTGTAACTACTACCGAATGTATTTTATCTACCCATTTATGCAAGCTAGAACAACAATGATGACCACGGTCACTGCTGCTTACAGGTTGTCTTAAATTTACTCAGTATTGTCCATCTAATACCTTAATAACTTGCTTAGATGATTTTACCATTACCGTAACATAACTGAAGTGGTATGGGTTACACACTGCAACAGTAGCGGTATGCCTACAACAACAATAATAAGCAGTTAATTCAGTGTATACTTAACAAGTTGTGCTGTAGGAAAAAGAGGTCATCTACTATTCTGATGCAGAAGAAGCCATATACTTAGCTAATGTCTTATAATGACAAGAAAGACAAGGGATAAAAGAACCCATTGACTTCCATTCTTGGCTCAGTTTATCATTTGGCATAGAATTTTTTACTCATTACAAGTTTTCAAAATTGGTCATTCAAGCAGGACCAGATTGGAATTTTTAGTTTGGTTTGTTTGTTTGTTTTTCTGGATTTAACATACTGGACCAGGCCTCTACAGATGTCTATGATCTTAGGAAATCTCATTTATTTGTTTGATATATGATTCTTGAAAAGATGATCATATCAATTTCTCTTATGTTAATAAATGTATAATTAACACCAATTTTTGGTGTCTAATCATAGAATGGTTTGAGTTAGAAAGGAACTTAAAGATCATCTAGTTCTAACCCACCTGCCATGGGCAGCGACACCTTCCACTAGACTAGGTTACTCAAAGCCCTATCCAACCCAGCCTTGAACACTTCCAGGGAGGGGGCATCCACAACTTCTCTGGGCAACTTCTTCCACTGTCTCACCACACAGTGAAGAACTTCTTCCTAATATGTAATTTAAATCTACTCTTATTTAATTTAAAACAATTACCCTTTGCCCTACCACCACACTCCCGGATAAAGAGTCCCCCTCCATCTTTCCTGTAGGCCCCCTTTAAGTACTGTAAAGCTACTGTAAGGTCTTCTTGGAGCTTTCTCTTCTATAGGCTGGACAATCCCAACTCTCCAGTTCACCAGAGCTGCAAATTTTCAGTTATGATGGATAGTGGCTAATGATGGCTAACGATAGACGTCAAAGGAAATACCAGACCTCATCTTAAGCAAGTACTTTTATTCATGAAGACTCTGTTATACCTCCTTAACATATTTAAAATATTGTTAAGTCTACTTTACATTTTAATGAAGTTTTGGATAACTTATTTTTACTGGCAGTTGTGCCTTTTGTGAAATATTTAATAGGTGTTTGAAATTGCAAGTTGCAACTGTTGCTAAAAAAAAGAGATTGTAATGAAAGGAAGATCTTGGTCATAGTCAAACAATCACTGAGTCTGTCTCCTCAAGGGGCAAGACCTGTTAAATAATATACTATTATGATATAGATTCAATCTATAACTCAGAATCCTTTTTTCAATAAATCTCTTTCAGATGTGAAGGTCTGAAAAGTCATGATTTTGAATGGATGTTAGGCTGTCCTGTGTAGAAAAAAAAATGAGGAATGTTGGAATGAGCCATCAGACCAATAATGTTTCCATATTTTTTCTATTTATTTATAGCGTACATTAACCCCAAATAAATGAACAGCATATACCAAACCTTCAGTGAACTTTACATTAAAATAAGAAAGGATTCACTACTCATTCTGAAAATAAATTATTTAAATTTACTTAGGCTAGACTTCAACTTGTCATATAGTTAGTAATATAACTACTAACTAAAATTCAGCCTTGAGACAAGTTTGGACATCCACACATCCATACAAGACTATCCACACCGCTGATCTATTAGTAGTGTAACAATTCTGTGAGTTATGGGATGTCCCAGCTTAGGCTCTCTGAGACTGTGTCTGAACTCTGGTTAAAAGATAACATACAACAAAGTGTATGTCCAAAAGTGTGAATCAGATTGTTCAAGTATGTATTTTATGAGACCTGAGTTCTTTTATGCCATCCTAGACAGCTTGAGACATCAAACACCACTGCATGCCTTCATGCCATACAATTCTGCATAAACCAGGCCCTTCATTTCAGACTACAAAATGGCATTGCTGGGAGGTTCTAGCATTACTGTTGTGCTAAGTCAACCATTTTGGACTGAAAAAAACTAACAATTGCCAAGATTATATTGATGCTTTACCACCATTGGGATTTTCTATGGTAGTAAACTATATTGAGCCTGTGCACAGGCTTAGGCAGTGACGTGTCTTTCATATAGTTTATTTGGTTGATAACTATCATGATTCTGAGTAATAATGACTATACTGTTCTACTCATTCTATGACCATGACTTGTTATTGGCCCAGGGCTGGACTATTGCCAACAAAGAGGTGAAAAGGACCACTGCTCTGTTTTGTTTTAAGAGAGTAAGGGACTAGTTAAATGATATATACACTAACTGTTCTGTGAAGCTTTCCCTCAGGACCAAAGAACAGGCTTACTGGTCTATTTCATTTACTAATATATACACAGAACTAAGAGACTTCACCTGCAGTGCAGATGTGAGTGAGGGTCAAAGATTATGTAGACCTGTTTGATCTTTTAGCTTGACCTCAGAGGTGAGCTTTATTTATTTTAAGAGAGTAAATATTGCTGTAAGCATTATCTCTAGGAAAGATATCCAAAGAAATACAAACATTCAAGGTGCTGTTTGCCCACTGATCCTACACAACTGAGATCTGTGAATATGACATTTATAGCTTATTTTTAATCAAAATTACTCCTCCAAAATTGTCTCTGTAATACCTGCTTGTGATCAAAGTGCAGAAAGGAATAAAATACGTAAGAGGAAAAAAGATGCAGCATAACAATTAAGTAGTCAGCTAAATAGCTGTTATATGCAAAGTCTTACAATCAAATAAGTATGGTTGATATTCATTACAAAAATTTTATGAGAGATTCTATTTTAGAAAACAATTTCTGTCCTTGATTTTTATATTTGTGTGCACTTCACAGCTTCCATTTCTATTACACCATGGAATGTCAGAATAAGGAATCACTGAGATAAAGGGACTCTGGAAAAAAAGAGAAAACATTTTCACTCTGAGGACAGAGCTTCAGATATATCCAGGATCTTCCAAGCAAATTCTCCAAGGTCCAATCAATACTGATTTAAGCTGAGTCAATCACACTTCGTTCATCCCCAAAAAGTAATTCAGGAGCATTGTTCTAGACATAAAACATAACTAATCTTGAAAGGTTAATCCACAATTAATTGGTCAGTGCTCTCTGTAATATGCATCGATATACCTATGTAGGCACATGCAGTTCTCCACGGAGGAGTGGTTAAACTGAGAAAACCAACAAAAAGGATTTGAGAGCTCATGGCTGATGCCTGCTATTGTCAAGATGATCTCTGTATATCACATAAGAAATGGGCTGTTTGAAAAGAAGTTAATCACCTTCCACCTTTCCTGGGACAGGCCTGTCAGGCAGAAATGAGGCATGATACAGAGGATTCCCTATCCTTCCTCCACCTGGCTTAACACAGTGACTTAAGGGATAGGGAGCAATGGTGACAAGTTCCTTCCAAGAACAGTGGGTGTGTCTCCTCCATGACTACTCCATCTTCCCAGGTGCCTTTGCATAATAAGTACAAGACTCTGCAAGTGGAACTGAATAAAGATGAGGATGATGGTTAATCAAGATTGGAGGCATTGCTAAGGTTACATGGGCCTACAGCCTGTGTCAAAACCATTTCCATAAAGAAAAATGTTGGACCATGGTCATAGAAGACTCTGTCCTGAGGGGAACAGAAGACATAATATGCAGACTGGACCTACCTCTTAGGAAAGTCTGCTACCTCCCTGGGGCCCAGGTTAAAGATGAGCTTCCTACCCTGTATAGCCCTCAGATTGTTATTCATTATTAATTTTTCAGGTAGGCAGTGATGAAGTTGCAACAAGAATTCAAAAGGCAATCAAGAGACACTTCAGGCTTTAGGATGACTGGTTAAGGGATCAGCAGCACAAGTAGGGTTCCCCTCTATCCTTCCTGTTGCAGGGAATGACGAGGGAAGACACAGGAAGAACCAGCAGATTAATACCTGGCTCCAATACTGACGGGACTCAAAGAATTTGGGGTTTCTTGATCATTGGTCTGTCTACATGACACCAGGCATGAGGGTGACAGATGGGGTATACTTGTCTCAAAGGTGGAAAAGGGTATTTTTGCAGGAATTAGCAGGGCTCATTGGAAGAGCATTAAACATTTGACCTATACAAATCGATGGGCCCAGATGCCATTCACCCAAGGGTGTTAAGAGAGCTGGCTGATGTCATTGCAAGGCCACTCTCCATAATCTTTGAGAAGTCATGGAGATTGGGAGATGTGCCTGAAGACTGAAAGAGGGCTAATGTCACTCTTATCCACAAGAAGGGTCCCAAGAAGGACCCAGGTAATTATAGACCCATTAGCCTCATGTCAATCCCTGGGAAACTTATGGAGAAAATCCTCTTGGGGACTATCACAAGAAAACTGATTAGGAAAATCCAACATTGATCCACCAGGGGCAAATCGTGCTTAATAAACTTGATCACTTTCTACAGCAAGGTAACCCACTTGGTTGATGCAGAGCGAGTGGTGGACATAGTCCACCTGGATTTCTCCAAGGCTTTCTACATGGTTCCCCACAGCCTCCTCCTTGAAAAACTGACATGTTATGACCTAGACAAATATTTTTTGTGGTGGGTGGGGAACTGGCTGACAGGCTGTACCCAGTGGCTAGTGATAAATGGTTCATTTTCAAAATGGCAACCGCTCACAAGCGGGGTCCCCCAGGGTTCAATATTGGGCCCAATGCTGTTTCATATCTTCTTAAGTGACTTCATGCTGGGATTAAGAGCACTCTGATGAAGTTTGCAGATGACACAAAAATAAGTGGGGTAGCTGACGCTCCAGAAGGGAGAACCACCCTCCAGGAAGATCTGAACAGGCTAGAGAGGTGGGCTAGCAGGAACCTTATGAAGTTCAATGAGGATAAGTGTAAGGTCTTGCAGTTGGGAACACAAAACCCTGGAATGCAGCTCAGACTGTGTGGCAAACGGACCCACCATTTTTAAAATGTCTTTTTAAGTCAGCTTAAACTACGACTCCCATGAATCATCAG
>JAVSBS010006315.1:28692-60119 GCA_033124195.1 Coracias cyanogaster | reverse complement strand
GGATCCAGGGAACTACAGGCCTGTCAGCCTGACCTTGGTACTGGGGAAGATTATGGAGAGGTTCATTTTGGATGCGCTCATGCAGCAAGTGCAGGACACCCAGGTGATCAGGCCCAGCCAGCATGGGTTCACGAAGGGCAGGTCCTGTATGACGAACCTGACCTGCTTCTATGGCTAGGTGACCCACCTAGTGGATGAGGGCAAGGCAGTTGACGTTGTCTACCTGGATTTCAGTAAGGCATTTGACACCATGTCCCACAGCATCCTGTTGAACAAGTTGGCGGCTCAAGGCGTAGACAGGTGGAATCTTCGCTGGGTTAAAAACTGGTTGGATGCCTGAGTCCAGAATGTTGTGGTAAATGGAGTTAAATCCAGTTGGCAGCTGGTAACAAGTGGGGTCCCCCAGGGCTCAGTTTTGGAACCAGTTCTTATTTAATATCATTATCGATGACCTGGATGAGGGGATCAAATGCACCGTCAGTAAATTTGCAGACGACATGAAATTAAGCAGGAGTGGCGATCTGCTTGAGGGTAGGAAGGCTCTGCAGAGGGATTTGGACAGGCTGGAGCGATGGGCTAAGGCCAATTGGATGAGGTTTAACAAAGCCAAGTGCCAGGTCATGCACTTTGGTCACAACAACCCCATGCAACACTACAGGCTTGGGGAAGAGTGGCTGGAAAGCTGCCTGGCAGAAAACGACCTGTGTGTGCTGGTGGACAGCTGGCTGAACATGAGCCAGCAGTGTGCCCAGGTGGCCAAGAAGGCCAACAGCATTCTGACCTGTAACAGAAATGGTTTGACCAGCAGGAGTAGGGAAGTGATCGTGCCCCTGTACTCAGCACTCGTGAGACAGCACCTTGAGTACCATGTCCAGTTTTGGGCACCACAGTATATGAAGGACATTGAGGTGCTGGAGCAGGTCCAGAAAAGGGCAACGAAGCTGGTGAGAGGTCTGGAGAACATGTCTTATGAGGAGCACCTGAGGGAACTGGGATTGTTTAGCCTTGAGAAGAGGAGGTTGAGGGGACCTCATTGCTCTCTACAGCTACCTCAAAGGAGGTTGTAGTGAGGCTGGTGCTGGTCTCTTCTCCCAGGTAACTAATGACAGGACAAGAGGTAATGGCCTCAAGTTGAGCCAGGGGAGGTTTAGATTGGATATTAGGAAGAAGTTCTTACTGAAAGAGTGGTTAGGCATCAGAACAGGCTGCCCAGGGAGGTGGTGGAGTCATCATCCCTGGAGGTGTTCAAAAAACAGGTTGATGTGGCGCATTGAGACATGGTCTAGTGGCTAGAGAAATGTTGGGATGAAGGTTGACTAGATGATCCTAGAGGTCTTTTCCGACCTGAATGATTCTGTGATTCTAGTTCCGCTAACCCCAGGGGATCCGAGTTTAAATTGCACTTTAGTGTTTACAGATCCTCTTAGTTGCCATGTAAAATTGCAGTCTGCCCTTCATCATCTCTTCATTTGCCAGTTGGCCATTTCTTCTCAATCATGTCATTCACTCTTTCTCAGCAAGAGAGATTGTTACATGGAAATTGCTTCTTAGAGGGTCATGCGTAAGGTCAAGATTTGGGAGATGCACAGCCTGCATTTACAACAGGGTGGAAACAAATTTCTGCTACCTTTGACCCCTGAAAGTGCTTACTTATTATAACCCAAAGCTTGATTATCCAGTGTGATAGCTCTCCACAGCATGGACATGCATGCATTGCTCTTCATGGCCCTTTTCTAAGCTATTAATGAAACCCGACATCTTTAGAATAAAATCTTCCCGGCTAAAAGGTGTAGCCCAAAAACGTTTCCTGCAAAAGTGGAAGGGGTTGGGAACTCGACTTGGCGTAGTCATTTGTTTATTTAAAGGTGGGTTTTGGTTAAGAGAAGTGAAAAATGGCTCCCACAAGAAGGAAAGCAACAACCACAAAATGTTGCAAGCAATTTATATAAAGCTCTACGGTTAAAATAGTAAAAAGATGACAATTCTCAGAAATTGCCTTCAGTAAGAAGTGGCTTTGAATGTTCCCATGAAAATCAATCATGTTACAGCTTCTCAATTGCATTCTGTGGATGCATGATACTCCTGGGATGAAGCTTTCTCACTTAAGCTTGCTAAGTGTGCACTGAAGGGAGACCATGCTACACAGAGCTGGCTGCTGCATTTAGCTGAACATTAAGAGAACATTAAGGAGACTCTGTTAAGTGCTCAAAACCCAGGAAATTATCAATTAAGGGTCGTATATTCAGTCCTAGTTTTATCACTTTTCTGTAGGGGCGTTTGACAACCCAGTCTTCACACAATGGGATATTACTCTGTTCATCTGCAGCACTAATGTTGTTTTCCTTTGGCTCCGGATTTATACCGTGTCCTGTACTGCAGTATATAGTTTGTCCAGAGTCCATGAAAGTCAATTACACGAAGAATAAGTGTTTTTACTGCATCTGTACTATGTTGAATTAGAATTCTTGAATAATCTAAACTAGCAACGGACCTGTGTGGCCATGTATAATCTATTTAAGTCTGAAATTCTGCCAGCTCTGGAGCAGGCTGCTCCATCCTTTCAATTACATGTAAGGAAAGCTGTGCATATATGCCCAGCTACATTAGTTCTGTAGTGAACGGCTTTTTGCGCAGAATTGCTCTGGAAGAGGGCTGGGCTGGCTGATGAGAAATTGTTTGTTGTATAGATGCTGACGGCAGTATTCACTGAGCGCTGGTGGACAGGTTGGTTAGACACTGCCAATGTTCTGAGCCCCACTTAGTCAGGATTCAGGCCAGAATTTGGGAAACAAATGGTGCTGATTGCACTGTTTCATTACTACTTTTTTTTTTTCCCCCCTATCCTTTCTGGCAATGGAGAAAGGCTATAAATCTGAGCATTGCTCACTTTCTTTGCAGGTTGGGATGCTGTGTCAGCCACAGACCCTGTTGTTCTGTTTCTAGGGCAAGGCAGGGCTTGGTGAGACAGCTTTCCGGTGGAATTTGAGGAGCACAAGGTTACGAGAATTTATTTTTTTTTTCTTTCAGTCAGCAGAATGCCGCAGAGAGCCCTCTTCCCGCCCTTTCATGCTGTTTAGTAAAGTAATATGGCTGATAAGCTCCCTGTCAGCCCTAGAATTCTCGTATGTGCCTGAGTTACCCCTCAGCCACGCACAAGACATTTAGGATGGCTTCTCTGATGCTGCAAGGAACGCCTAATTTACCTGTGCACAGTCATACAGAAGCCAACAGATGCAAGTGCTGTTCTGGTGAGCCAGGGCGGCATTCCTTCCCCTGTCATGGTTGGAAACATAAAATTCCATGGCAGGACCACAGTCAGTTGAAGCAGTGTTGATTTAAGGATGCTGTGGGGAGGTTATAGGAATTAGGCTCCTTCCATCTCAGGAAGGCAGCGACAGGGAGATGGACCAGATCAGATGCTGGCTGTTCACTAAGAGTTGAAGAACTTGCTGTATCTTTGTGGCTGTTTTCTCTCTCCATCCTTGTCCCGCTTAGTTTGACACAGCCTTAAACTTAGGAAATGTTTAAATGGTTTCCTGATTAGGGATACTGTTCTGGAGAAACACATTAAAAAGCTTTTGAACAAACTTCTTCAAATTATATAGGATTCATAATTGTGCTATACTCACTCACTCATGGTTGCTTCCAAGATACACTTAACTTGGAAACATTTATTAATGATGTTCTTATAAATCTTACAGTTTCCAGTAACATCTTGATGAGAAAATGAGCGGGTTTGTTGAGAAACTCAGATGTCAGGGGTTTTTTAAATGTATGACAACGTCCAGGTAAATAACATACTTGTGTTATAAATAGTATGAATCAACTGTTTAAAAAAATTGCTTGATCAAGCTTTCCAGAAATAAAAAGCATAATACGGTCCCTTGAGCACAACAGTTTCTTTGATTGCCTTTTTATTGTTCTTTTGAAGCCAATAGACTTGCAGCAATATAAATCCAATGCAAATGAGAAAAGATATTTTGCTACAACAAAACATTTTTTCTTTTTTTTTAAAGGAAGGAACTGTATTATTTTAGTGTGTGTGTTGGGAGCTTTCTAAGCCAAACCAAGTGATAAGAACTGGGGGGGGAGGGGAAAGTCTTTCTTATAATGAAGTTCAAATTTAAAAAATCTTTTTGTGGATATGTGAGCATCTTGTATGCCTGCCTTCTAGTGCTTTTATTTTCTTTTCTAAAAAAAATACAGTTTTGGTTTATTCTACTTTCTTTATTCAAATATATTGTTTCTGTTTATTGCTTATCCAGCAAATCAGTAGATTCTTTATTGCTCATCCAGGAAAACAGTAGATTCTTAATCCCATTTCTCCCGACTAATCTTTTCAAGTGCCAATGTACCTGTGCAGTTATTGTGATATAGATAAAGCTCTTTAACAATTCCTCATTCAGATCTTACAATATCTTGCTTACCAAAATGTAGTAGTTAGAACTAAGTTGTAAGCAAACTACAGATACATGTTTCTACTTCCTTCCTAGGCAGTTATTTCCCTTTCATCTTAACTATTGCTAATTTAACAAACAGGATAGGAAACTCCAGAAGTAGAGGCTTTATCCTGTTAATTGGTGCAACTGAGGAACCCTGTAAAAGAGGAAAAACCAGTCAAGGTGACCTTCTCGTTGCCTTCAAAAGGAGGGGATGCCAGCATTATGGTTACTTTTGGGAAATTAATCTTACTGCTGTCCTTTGTGTGGGGGTATTAAACCCTGTCTTTAACCACAGTCCTGCCATCCAGTAGCTAGGGTGGGCTTGGGCTTGGTTTCCTTTGTCTTACTGTCATTCCCATTCTCTGTCCCTTTGAGTCCCTTGCCATCTCCTTTTGCCTTGGATATGTGTTACGGTTTTTCCTGATCTCTGTTCTCCTGGCTGTCCAGGTGCTGTTGCTGATGGTGAGGACGGGAGATCTTTCAGAGGGATGCTGGGAGCTGCTGGGTTTTAGCACAGGGAGAACATCTGGATTCCTTACTCTTCCCCTTGTTTTTAATTCAACACTTTTGTCTGAAATCTTGGAAAGCACCTTAGGGTGAGAAAGAGACGTGACTTGGAAAATAGGCACAAATGGATAGCTTAAGATTTAAGTGACTACAAGTATGTGGTCTTACGATTGTAAGCTACAATAATAGGTAGGGCTGATATTTTATCTATAAATGTGGCAAAAACATTGTATATCTGTGTGGTTCTCGCTTCTGTTACTTTATGGTGTACAGTGAGCAGAGCAGTGGTACGGGCTGTCATTAGTCCTCCTCCATTGTATGGGGTTGGGGTTTTGTTCGTTGCCCACAGCTCTCGCTACGCCCAGTGTAGCATGGCAAAGCAGCTCCGAGATGTATTAAGCAGTGCTCTCAGCATCAGGAATGAACCGAGGAACAAGGATGGAGATTGAATAACTGCCTCAATGCTGCAGTCCTATCAAAGCAATTTCTATAGTTGTCATTTTCTGCTATTAAACTGAACAATGAGGCTCTCCAATAAAATCATATGAAATAACAGCTCATTAAAAACTCTCCTTAATATATAGCATGCTAATTAATGTCAGTGGGGTGCAAGCTTGAATGGCAGAATAGACTATAATGTTTAGAAAGTAGGTAAAATAAAAGAAGATATTTTATCATTAATGACCTTTTAGTAAACCTAATGAAATCCTTAATGGCCTGAATACATTACTGAGGTGCTCCCAATTGCTTTGTTACCTACTTCATTCTTCTTCCCTTTCTCATAGACAGTAAATTTGGTTTTATTTATAGAAAACAAAAAGCAATAAATTTCCAAGGAAATAGGGATGGGAAGAAGGAGTCTGAGCAAGAAGAAGAGTAGATGAGACTTTTCAGCCCAACTATCTGTGTTCCTGGTCAAGAGAAAGACTGGGTATAGGACAGTGTTATATCACATCTTCTATGTGTGTCATCTGGGTTGTTGTATTCAGGTTTAATTGCCTCTCTGTTTGTGTGACTCTCAGTATACAAGCTAAAGAGCAATTGGGCCTCTCTTAGTCACTGGATCTCAAGGTTAACTTCCATATTCTTTCCTAGAGCTGCACTATGGCTTTTTGTACTGTTACCAACCATGCTGTGCTCGTGCAGTGACTAAATTAAGGGACTTGCTTCTTATTTTGCATGTTGCAGGCCTTAAATGTAACTTGCAAAAATGCTCTTTAACTCTCTCTTAACCTTCTCCCCATTGTAGTAGTACAAGGATGGAAAAATGAAAGGCCTTTGCTTCCTCCCTTTTCCTGGATGAGATTTAGTGGGCTAGGGAGGGATGTAAGTAGCAGCAATTGCCTGGCTTAAACTGAGTATTAGGGTGGAAAATGTGCCCAATCATCTGGTCATAAAACAGATTCTTTAGTTCTGAAGTCCAACACTGGAGAAGGATTGTTCACTAACCTGTTTGCTAACTCTTTCCTGTTCATTAGAAGATAACTTCCTTAAAATAATTCCTTTTATGTAACAGTTGGTGCAATTAACTTAAGTCTTGTACCTCAAATGTCTGAACCTTCCTGATAAGATTGAAACTAATGTCCATCCCAGCTGCAGTCCGAAGTCACCTGCAGTAGTAATTGTTCCTAAGAAGTACAGGCATTGGCAAGTCATAGAAAAAAAGAGCCCATGGCCTGCTGTGTAATCATGTTTCAATCAGCTTTATAGAACCATGAAATTGATTGTCCCCCTAACAAACTGTACACTTCGGAGCAGATACTGTCGTAGGCAAGTGAATTCCTTATTTGACCGCAAGCACACAAAAGAAGAGAACTCTTTGCTTCCCCTCCCATTCTCACAAACCAAGGAAAGAGGGGAGCGCAAATCACTTTGAAATCAGAATTTGAGAGCATAGCAGCCAGCCCTGTTTTGTTTTCCTAATCATCCAGTGAAAAACATGGTGCTTTAGGAGGAAGATGCCTGGGCTGTTGGCTGCATACAAGGGAGCTTGGATGAGTGACAAAACCAGTGGTGGTGATGACCAGGTAATCAAAGAGCTGTAGAAATCATACCAGTCTGACAGAAAGAGGACTGAGCTAGTGTGGTGTCCTCATCGATATTGGAGGTGGGTTCTCCTGGAGTTAAAAACAGGGGGTGCTGTGAAGATTCTATCTTGAGGCAATGAAGAATATTCTTCCTCAGAAACGTGCAATGATGATCAAGCCCTGTCTTCATAGAATTTAATTCCTGCTTCAAACTCCCTCATTTCAGAAATATTTTGGTCTTTCAATATAAGTGAAACTCCATTCAATGTAAATCCCAAATCAACCCATCAGTGCAAATTCGAGGAACTCCTTCTTAACCCAGGTCTTTTCCCTGGAAGTTTTAACGTCTTCAGCATTTTTGTATTTTGTATTGAAGTGTTTCCAATTCAGGGTCACTCTTCAGTCTGAAATGCTGGTTCTGCTGGAAGGGGTTCAGTAGTCCCTGAGCTTTCATGACCTAACTCTAAAGTTCACAAGAATTAATCAAGAAAAGCAAAGCTGTCACTGCCATCCTTAAAATGCTCCTAGAAGGCCCATATTCCATCTCAGATGGAAACTCTGAGGGAGGACACAAGCTAGAAAATATTTAATAAAAACAATACACAACAAAAATCCCCCTGAAACAGCAAAAGGGGCTTCTCTCCAGATTTATGTTGTCTTTCAGGATGAATGATCTTTCTCTAAGGCTCCCTTTGGTGACTTTTGCAGAGTCAGAAACATGGTCCCCCAAACTGTTGTGCAGGTTCAAGCCTTTACTCCTCCATGAGCACGATCCTACACAGGGCTGCTCCCACTGATGATGGTTGCTCCAGCCTGCATCCCCCAGATCTTCCTGTAGCTGGATGCTGGCAGCAGAGTCATGGGAAGCAGTGGGAGTTTTTGTTTTATTTTCTTTTGCATAGATCATGAGGGTCTTGTAGCTGCAGAATAGTTATTAGTTTGTTTATTGAAGAAGAGAAATACGAACACAAGTCGTGCACACGGAACTCCTGCATATTACTGTCGAGGATGTTTTTCCTTTTAGCGCTTGATAAGGCTCCTTTTTCCACTGAGCCAAAAGGCTTTTCTGAGCTATTTAATTTTATCTGTCTCAGTGACAGTGTTAAATCTGTATTAAATTTAGAGGGAAACAAAATAATGCATATACAGCATTATTAACTTGCCATTTTCTTATTTAGGACACAGACAAATTAGAAATTATTCAGGTTATCCAGACAAAAGTTACATCCTCATCTAGCTATCATCCTTATTAAGGATGAACCTTGTGAGCTCATCCGTGCTGAGCAAGCAGTGCTGCTTGGTAGGTGTAACTCAATCCTTTTCCTGGATGCTGTAATCTTTCTTTCTCATTATATTTTATAAACTCTGTCTTGTAATGCTCCACATTCCAGAAACATTCTGTCTTCTTTCCAAACTTCTCTGTACAGTAGACCAGATTTCCAGCTAAATGAAAGCACAGCTCCCACTTTCAGAAGAGTGCCAGCAAGGGACAAGTCTGCTGCTCAACTGACACTGAAGTTCCAACAACCTTGGCTTGGGCAGGAGTAATGAGACACAGCCCTGGGCTATAAATTACATTGACTTGGGAAGGAAGGGAATTCATTCTGCCTTGCCTGAGGCAAAGGTCTGCTGTGCTGTCAGCTGAGTTTCTTAGACTCCCGGTTTCCTCTGTCATGGTAATAGGTACCAGGAAAGCTGCTTATGAAAGAGTTTTGAGGAAATCCCTTGTTACCTACTACTAGTTTAACTTGTGTAATCTCAGCAGCAGAGGGACATCTATTTCTGGCTGCTATACTGACAGATTTAAATAAAGACGATGGAGTTTGTGGACCTTTGGAACAGCCTTTCTGGACCATGAGAAATTCCCTGCAGCTACAGTCATTTGCCAATAGTTGTCATGTGAAGAAGTGGGATTGATGAGCTGCAGTTCTGTCTGCTGCATGGAGATCTTGGTGTTTTCCTTTGTTACTCAGAGTTCCTTAGTGGCGTGAGCAGAAAAAGATGTCAATGTTTGACATTTCTAATAGGGGATGCATGGTAGCAATGGCTCTTTTTTTCCCCAACAAATCTGAGATAAAGATGAAGCCCTAGTGAAGCTTTCATGCCTGGGAAGAATCAAGATGTGCAGTTTACCCACTGCTTTGTCATGTCATTGCATAATTGTTTTAGCAGCTTTACTCCTGAAGGGCTCCACGCACATATCGGTGACCAAGTTATTTGCTGGGATTTAACACAGTGCTGTCTAAACAGAGGATCTGTGAACATAATCCTTAATGATATGCTGGAGGCACACACTGCTTATAGAAGTCTTGCCTGTGATTAATCAATTAAGGATAAGATAAGCCCAGCAGTGGTTCCTCTGTTTTGGTAGATGATTCAAAACATGCTGAAGCTGAATGTGTATCTGTGCGTGTTTACAGCTCCACATTGGATTTTCAGTGTTGTCTCAAATCAGATAAGCATAGAAATAAAATACTCTACCAGGTGTTGTGGTGCAAAGTAGGACCTTTAAGAACGACAGCATTTGGTTTTTTGGAGAAAGCCTCCTTCCTGTACCAGTAGTAATATTTATGGTACAGATTGGGGACAGCAGTGTTTTTACACTCTTACCAAACGGTCTGTGTGCAGGTGGTTGAGAGAATGTGTTTTGTGTTCGCTGACCTGTTAGTGTTACTGGGCTGTTCACGGGTTGAGTCCCAGACAAGACTGGCTGAATTACCACCTGGTCAGGAGATTCTCTGAGTTTTCATAGGTCTGCTACAGGTCTTTTTGGAACTCACTGTCTATCTACTATCTCAATGTACATGAGAAAGCCAACAGAAACTCAACCAACTGTTGTACTGTATTTATCTCCTTAGGAGACCTGCTTGCTGCATCTCTACAGCAAACTGCAGACGTGTTGTCCCTGAGTGCTGAAGTATTTGCATCATGTGCAGTGTTTCTTACCTCTCTCCCCAAATAAGCAGAGTGAAATAAAATAATTGCAAAAGCAGTTAACAGCTTTGAATTAGGCTCCATGTTAACTGTTGGAAGAAAAAGGGGGCATTTCTGAAGATAGAGATACCTTTTATTTTTCATCTGGTTACTTTCAGAAAATGTGGGAGCTCCTGCTGATAATGTTTCTGGGACTTCAAACTAAAAAAGAACTAGTATTAATTTATGGGGAGAATACTTTCCTCTGCATCCTCTTCTCACCTAAGGGTATGCAGGATTTGGGCAGTCTACCCCGTGACATGGTTAGTACAGCTTTTAGCAACATATCAATCTCTAAACTTATGATTTATAAATATTTCTGCATATAAACAACTGATTATAAATATTGCCTGCAGCTAAGGGCATTGCAGTCTGACACAACCTGTTTAGCCTTGTCTGTCATCAGAGAGCCATTCGTTTGTTGAAGAAGGTACCAAATGAGGTGACGCTCTTCTCTGATGTGGCACTTGTTTTTTCTACTTCTTGCCCTGGATTTAAATGCAGAGGAAGATATGTTGCCTTCTGTTCAACAGCTTTTCCTTTTCACGCTAAAGTCCCTAGAGAGAGCTTTCCTTCAGTGGATGGGACTATTGCTAGGTATCATTGCAATCTTTTGCTGTTAAAGGAAGATTAACATCACTGCCAAGAACCTGTGACATCACTAAGGAGCCAATGTCACACATTCAAGGAAGGGACAAGAGATGATCACCTGAAAGCTGATGGGTTCCTGACTTCTTCTAAAAACTTGGAAACTCAGTAGATGGCTAGGTACAGTTTGGTAGCTCAAGAGCCTGAATCTCTTCACAGATATCTGTGTGAAAATCTATATAAGTCTGGCTTGCATCTGACTTCTGGAGAGATTTCTGGGGTCCTCACTTTCATTCAAAACAGATACACTGTAAGACAGCTTTGGCAATTAAGATTTTGGATGCATCTGCACACAAGGTCTACGTAATTGTGATGATCTAATAACAATGCATTTGGATTTTGATCATTGGTTTTGCTTGATTCTTAACCAAAGCTGGCTTTTCTTCCCTCATTTCCTCATTTGTAACTGTGGTCCCAGCTCTGGAAATGTTACCATTTCTTTAACCTCTTTTGGGTGTTACAGACACCGCAAAGGGAGAGTCTGTGCAGGGGCCTTCTCTTGTACTCAGGTGTCCCTAACATAAGTGTTTATAGTAGCCATGTTCTCAGTCCATTGATTTTTGTAAATATGATAGTAAAAATAAAATTAACTGTGCTTGAGAGTGAAAAAAGGGTGAGCAAAAAGCCCACATACCTGCCAGTATCTGAAAGCAGGCAGGTCCTTATTGCTGTAAGAGCAGAAAGAGTGTTCTCTCTGCAGCTGAGTTTTGTGAGCAGCAGATCATGCAGACATCAGAGACTATAAAATAATGACTTTGTGTCAGAGTGTAGCTTCTGCTCTTGTACTTGCATTACTTCTCTTCCCACTTAGAGTACTCATTGTACCATACTTCTAATGTGATAAACACATCTGGAATGAAAATGCTTAGCTGTGTCCTATTTATAGAAGCACCATTTCTTATTTTGGGAGGGATCCTGAGGTTATGATGACATGCTGACTGAATGCAAAGTGGACTTTTCCAAAGAGTTTCTAAAGAGTAATTCTGGCTTGTCTTGCTCCCGTTAACATTACTGGCATTTTGGGGTCAGTCTGCTTCCATGACAGATATGTTTTTGGATTGCATCTTGACTTGTACAATGCTGTCCTAAGCATGGTGTGATTAGATCTGTCTCACCATTCTCATTCTAATAGTCACCTGAATATTTGGACCTGCAGAATGCAAGTTAGGAAAGGTAGCTCTCTGTGGATCTACTAGTGACTGTGCACAGCAGGTAGGCATCAACTGGGAAGGTAGACACTGTTGTGAGAGGAGCAGGCATGTGTTGTTCATGGACATTTCAGCTTCATGTTGTGAGAAGTGAAAACTTAAGCCTTACACAACCAGTGCTCTGCAGCAGTGTCCTGTCCTTCCCCATGGAGAAATAGGGTTTGAAAAAGGAGTCGGGTCAGATTTGGGTTGCAGAGCCAACATTAGTGAGACATGAGAAGAGCGAGCAGGGGGAAAGACGAGGGTTTCAGCTCCAACAGCCCTAACTCCAACTGCAGTCAGTTTTTCCTCATCTGCTGAGAATTTGGTTCAGTGTTTTCTTTGCCGACTTCAATGTATTTTTTTATTAAATTCAAGCCATTAAGAATGAAAGTCTGCAATACATTTCGAATTTTTTTTTTAAATGCTTAAAAATAGGATCATAATTTGATCAGGTGGAGGCAAGTTTCTTAAAATTTATTGCACTGTGAAAACTAATCAAAACTTGATGCAATAATCAGAGTGCTTGGGTCTGGTTTAAGTTATGCTACTTTTTTGCAGAAATGGCCCATAACATTTTATATTATTTTTAGAGTTTTAATTAGCTAAGCACGTACAAAAAATAAATTTGCATTTTGGAGACATTCAGAAGGGAAGAAAAGACAATATAATATTCATTCTAATTCTTATTTATTTGAAGAGTAATTATTTCCTTTGATGCTAAATCACCTTTTCTTCTTCTCACTCCATCCATAAATTTTTACTCAGCTAACAGAACCTTGAGATTTTATTCCCAGCACTTTGGCCCTGTCATTCAGCTTTATTAAAGTGGCAGTTTATTTGAGCACTTCAGTTACTCATTAAATTTTACATTTTCTCTAGCTGTATTAATCACTGCTTTTTACAAACTGGGAATGTAAATGATTCCTTTGCCATCTACACTGGGTGATAATTTGCCTTAGGAAGAGGATCCTCAGCATTTGATGCAGTTTTCCTAGTCATGTAATAAGTGGGGTTTTTTCCCTTCATTGTAAGATTTACATTGGATCTTGCTCTTTACTATTGTTTTCCAGAGAGCAATTCCCCCAAAAGTCGTATTTTGATAAAGCTAACATTCTTGTTTCTGTGCTTCTCTGGTATTAAACTGTATGCATGCAACTGGCAAAATGCAAACTTAGGAGTCTGTTCAAACAAGTCACTCTGGCTTAAGGAGAGTAATTGCTTCTATCAAATCCTTGAGCATTCAGAGCATGTGCATGCAAATAGGAACTGGCTTAAGTCCCTTGTGAAAATTTAGCTTGCTGAGATCGATAATTTGCCTGCATGCCCCTTACACTGTACAAATAGCCTGTTCATGGAGACTTAAATTTCTGAGAAAATTGCTTGTGGTCTGATAGCGGTAATGGCAGTGAGGTGACGTGGTGAAGGCAGGTAAATGCGGTGTGCCTTTCTTGTGGTGTTTTACTCTCAGCTGTTCAGAAGAAAATATGTCATAAACATGAATCCTTCATAGTGTGGAGCTGCAGAAGAAATGGACTTTTCATCTCATAGAATCTTAAAATCATTTAGGTTGGAAAAGACCTCTGGGATCAACTAGTCCAAGGGGATCCAGTTTTCCAGCAGCTCTCTCAGGGGAGCTGATGGTGGTAGGAGTGCCCGGGTATCTTGTTCTTTGCCACAGCCGAGGAGGATGACGAAAGTAGTCCTGTTCTTTATCACCAGTGCTGTGTCCATCTGGTGGTACTGGTTGTATCCTGATGTTTGTAGCTCATGGCACTGTCCATCTATCTCTGACTGTAGGAAAGATGTCATTGATAAGAAGATGGAGTATTTAAGTTAGGAAACATTGACATATTCATATGTTGAGATGCATCAGTGCCCCGGAGATTCTCTAAGACTGCTGTAATGTCACTAACATCACAGTTTCTCTCAGTTTATCATGGAAGATTCAAATCTAGATTTGAAAAACACCAAATCTGGAGGACTTGATCTTCCCCATGAAGCAGCAGGCTTCCCTTGGCAAATGGTTTTGATACAGAAAACATCAATGATTTTGGGACTGAGACCTCCACTCAGATGTCCTCTGTGGTAACCAGACTGCCCTGGAATAGTTCTGATTTTTTCTCTGTTTCCCAGGGCTCAGAGCTGGGCAACAAAGGCACCTCAAATTTCCGGTCAGGACCAAGACAGCTGAGGGATCCTGGGACTCATTGAAGCTGTAGGACAATTAGGTTTCGTTGCTTGAGAGAGACAGAGTGGATAAGAATGACCAGACTGCTCATGATAGATTAAAAGAAGGGAGAAGATTCTGTTGAAGTGCCTAGGATTGAGTTATCTCAGAGCAAAGTCTTACACCCCATTGTTTTTATCTTGCTGGATGATAATAGTTTAATGCGATGGCTGCAGAGCAGGACTGCCACGAATTCCCTCTGCTACTGCTAGAGAGCTGCACCCAACAGTCTGTGTGTGTGGATGTGTTAAATATATCAAAACACACTTAGACTGCTGTGTCTTCAGGCAATGTCTTTCATGCAAATCATGGATTTTTTTTTTCAATAAATTACCCTTAATTTGAATCAATAAAAAAATCTGCCTTTCCATTACTGTGTGATGACTCTCTCCAGCTCCCTAGTGAATTCATAAATCTGTTTCACTTCCAAGCCTCCAAATTATTTTAATAAGAAACAAGGTGAAGCAGTATAAACTAAGTTTTCAGCGTGACTTTTCAGGCCCAGGTGTCTGCACTCTGATTTGCCACATTTTTATGCTACCCTACTCGTCTTTTACACACAGGAGCCTAAGCTGAGCTTCATTCAAATTCACGTTCTCATTATTACTATTCAGAGTCTGAACGCTTATTGGTAAAAGGCGCTAGTATTGCGGTAAGTCCAGGAGCAGCTGGTAAGTCTATTGGGATTAGACTTTGTAGCAAGCTCAAAATGTCAATATAGGATCTTTTTCCTTCTATAAAATGCCTTGATATTTTTCTTCTTAGAGTAAGTTTAGGCAGCAGTCACCTCAAGGTGTTTTATTTACCTTTTAGATATGACTGAACAACATTTTTATTCTTTTTTGAAACCTATTGCCATCTTTCAACTGACCCAGTAGATTTGGAGAACTAATATGAGGGGTCTGTAAAATCTTGAAATAGGGCTAGAAGAAGCTGGGACAAAATCCTATGTTCACAGCTGTATATGTTCTATAACAAACAATTATTTCTATGCTCTTTGGGGCTCCACCACTACAGGCTTTGAGGTTGTAAGCATGAATCACTTGAGACTATCAGAAAATACAAGTCTGCACTAATCCAGGGCTTTTTTGTTGAAGTTACAACTTGGCCATGAATAGACATACCTTTTCTAAAGCTGTCATTTAGATTTTTTAATCCTTTTTTTGTGAATCCTACATAAACCTGTACATACTCTAGCCATTTTTGATCTGTGGAAACCCCTGGACTACTTCTTGCCCCTGAATTTTATTTTTTCTATGCACATGCAGATCACTGTACAGCAAATTTAACTATCCTGGCTGGCTTGTTTTTCTTAGTCCCTTTTAAAATAGCCTGCAGAGTGTCAAGCATCCAGAGGAGAAAAAAAAAATTATATTAAGATTTGAGAAGTGTGCTCTGGATGGATGGAGGGGCAGGTGGCATCAGAACGACCTGCTGCATGAATCACTGTGACTAAGTCCTTTATATATTTGCCTGGGATTGCAAAAGGCTGGATTCAGAGCCTGGGGGGGTTCTTCCTGCCTTTTGCTCCCAGTGTCCTGCTGCAATCATCTTGCAGTGCAGGAGACATGGCTTAGGGTTATGGTTTTTGGAAATAGGGGATAGGGTGGGAGAGAGTACTAAATGAAATGCCTTAAAAGATGGAGGGGATATTTTCTTCTTCATCAGAGAAAATATCCACTGTTTCCTGTTCTGTGGTCTTCTAATTTTGCTTAATAATTGAAATACATGTTGCAAAGTGCCTGAGCCTTTCAGGTTCACTTTTATTCTGTGATTACCAGCATGCAAAGCTTAAGTCTACATCTGCAGCAATTAACCTTGTTCACCTCCTCACCACAACAAGCTAAAACCTCTTGGCTTCCACTGGTTGCTCATCAAGGTGTCACTGCTCTGCCTCTCTCCACCCAGTCCAGCTCTGTGTCCAGACGTTGACACAGCAGTGGTGTTGGCAGCAGGGCTTTTATGAGCACTCGGTGATGGTGTCGGTGAGAAGCCAAGCTGTTCTCTTCTGCTTCTGTCCCCTTAAAACACTTCAAGAGCTGGGGGTAGGCAGGAGAAGGAACAAATTGCATCAAACAGGACAGACATAGTGCAAGTTCTGTCTGGTGCTCTTGGAGGACAGGAATGATCCTTGCCAAGGTGGAGGGCTCTAATGGTGCAACCATAGAGTTGAGGCACAATCTTTATAGAGATTGTGGCTCTTATTTATGGAGCTGGTCAGACTCATCTGACATCTTGATGCTTGATTTTACAGCTCATTAGTGAAAGGGAAAGAGGAAGCAAATCTAGGTTATCCTAAAGGAGGAGCTGACTCTTTTAAATTTTATCTTTTAACTGTGATGCCTTCTAATGCAACCTAAACCAATCCAAAGATGCTCCAAAGAATCTTTGAAGCATCACAAGGAATTTGGTGACAAAAACCAGGCAGAGTGAGTGAAGACAGCTTGGAATGTAACTGCTAAAGTGGAGAAAAAAGAGAAGGAGATTGAGCCAATCTATTGGAATATCCAATGAACACAGTTTATGGTTGACAATATTCCTGAGGATGAAGTAAAAGAAAAATCCAGCAGACCATTTGAAAAGGGAGCAGGAAGGTATCTTTTTTCACTCTTGAACTCAAGGGCAAGCAAGTGTAATAGAGTGCAGCAAGTGTATTATGCCAAGAGTTGTGCCAGACATTTTAAAAGTGCAATGGAAGTGTTTTCATGTGGATTGGAAGTTGATTACAGGACCATAAAACCACAATTGAAGTTGAGAAGTATCTAGAGATCTTAACGGTTCACTTTTCATTTGTGTGTTCTCCACAATGTGCATTCAGAAAACAAAATAATACAGCTGAAAAAAGCACTTACAATATAAAATATACCATAATACACATAATACAGTTATTTCTCTGCTAGTCAGTGTTTGAGTGAATGTCTGTATTTTCTCAAATTGAATAAACCCCTAAAATCAATGTAACATGGGGTCTAAAGCTGGCTTTAGTTTGTCCTTGTGTGAACAAAATGAATCAGACTTTGCTCCGAGTGCTCTGTGTGCAGCCGTCAGTGCTGCAGTTCTCAACTTGCCTGTTGGGACACATATCCCTCTCTTTTGGCCAGGCGGTTATAGCTGAAGAAAACATGATTTCAGTGTTTGATAATCAACTGCTTTTCTGTTTGCTCTGCTCAAGTTTCTCACTGGAGCCGTCGACCTTGTGCAGTGATGAACGGAGGCTGCACCAAGCTTCAGAATAAATCCGCGATCCTAGTTCAGTGACTTGAGGTGGGTGAGTGAGATGACAGCAGCCAGGAGAGCCAGGGTGGCGACTATGATGAGAACGAGAAGTGTGTGGGCATCATATGATGGTTTCTCTATCAATGGTCTGATGGGAATCATAGAATCATAGAATGTATTGGGTTGGAAAGTTATCCTCTGAGCAACCCTGTCTGGCCAGTTCTTTCCAGTGTCATGGGCACAGGGTGAGTGAGATGCCCTCACAGAGACTGCAGCACCATGAAGAGTTGGGGGGAATGTTGCTTCAGCTTCAGACTTTAGAAGATATTTCCTGCATTTAGGCTACTGCATGTTTTTCCCCTCTACAAAGTATATTTAGTTGTTCAATGAGACGTATCTCACTTTCAGCTAATGGATAGCTCAGAGACACCTCTGTGTGGGAAGTCACTTAAAAAAAAATTGAAACATTTTTTTGGTAGGAATTTTTAACTTGCTTTATACACCGTGCATTTTACAGCCTCTGGCTTTTGTGAAAATGTAGTTCAGGTGAATAAACCAGAAAACTTACTGCAGCAAACCTGATTGGAGAGTACCTCTTCTGCAACAGTAATAGGATTTTATTCATGTCGTACCTAAAGTATTTGCAAAAACTCTATCCCAGATATTTACTCTAAAGCAGTTATGTCCTGAGGAACAAGGGATGTTGTTTTTCCAAGGTGACAGATGATTTCCATCTCTCTTCTGACTTTGGACTCTCCCCAGGACATTAGAAAATCAGGATCAGGATTTATTCAAGAGGAAATCAGCAACAGTGCCTTTTTTCAGCAAAAGTCGTAAACATCCTGTGCACAAATGAAAGCCCTCTGGGTGTAAACACTGTAAAGTCTCTTTAGAAGCCCTGATATATCTGGCACAAGATTCGTTCTTTCTGAGAAAATATTTTGATTAGGGTGGAAAGCAAAATCACAGTGTTAAGTCATATGCCCCTGAGTGAGAGATGGGGCAGGAACTTTCCTGCAAGGGTAGGGATGAGGAGGGTGGTATGTGATGATTAGGAATTCATGGTTCTACAGAAACTGAATGGCTTTTTTGCATGAAAACATGGGAGAAATCCTTTAAGGTTTAGATGATATAAAACATACATAGTTGAAATGTAAAAAGATGGTTAGAGAAGATTGTGAAGCATGAGGGATGGTGGCTGTTTATCCCTCAGGCTCAGCTTCTGCACTAGGGTTTCTGCTGCAGTGGGATGGGCTATACCTGTTGCTCCTAGAGCTGGTGGTGTGGCACAGCCTGGTCATCCCACCCGTGCTGGAGCTCTCCTGGGTGCCTCACAACCACGCATTGCAAAAGTGTTTGCAAACCTGGGGACACATCTCAAGGGTTGATGCCTCAGCCATGGTGGTATTTCTTAGTGTTCATGTAGGTGTAGGGTTTCCTAATGCACTTTCGTGCTTCCATGAGCTGCTTGACTTGTAGGTGTTTCCTGTTTGGGGTCCTCCCTCCTGTGGTGCCAACTCTACCAGGGTTTGTCCTTCCCTTCTCCTTTTCCCCAAGTCCATACCTGTGAGATGGGCCTGGGTTCTGGACATTTTATTGTGCTGTTAGGGCAAGACGGAGCCTGCAGGTACTCTTCATATTACAGCTACGTGGACAGCGAGTAATAGTCATGAGAACTTCAGCTGTGCCTACCTTTGCAAAGCTACTTAGGAAAATATGTTCCATTCTGCTATAAATAGTAATATGCAAGACAACATCTTAACCACTAAATTCCAAGCAAATATTTTGCATATAAAAATTTATTTTCTACACTGTTATCTGCAGAGTGCAAAGCTGACCATTTTTTCTGCTAGAATATTGCAGAAGCAACTTGGCTTTTTTTGCTGGCTGAAGCAGTTCAGGTGGATTTATTTGCTATTACTTAGGACATTAAAACAAGGATTTTTACACTGACTTCAGGAAGAATTTCTTGCCTTCTTATTTATGACAGATATGCATTAATGGGGGAGCTGGGCTGTGTTCCTGCCTGGTTTGTAAAGCTGAATTAGACTTGCAGCAGTTTTCAAAATTTTGCAACTGGCCCACTTGTATTTTTGGGAATTATGCTAGACAGAAACGGCAGGAGGTATTGATTTAAAAAACAGAAAAATTCGTTTGGAAATTGCACAGCCTGCTTCCGTCCTTGACTAACTCTGTATGGCTGCTTTTTAATCTTTCTGGTGAGAAAAACCCAAAGTTAGGGCAAGTTGATGGCATAACTTGAGAGGCAGCTGTAGAAAACTGGAGTCAGTCATTGATTTAACACACAATGGCAAAAACTGGTCATGCCTTCCATTATAACGCCTTCTGCCTTTCTGGCATGCGATGGCAAACTCACCTTAGTGTATGAAGAGTATGGTGAGGTACAAGCAGTCAGGTTGTTTGGTGATTAGCAGAGCATAACAACTCTTACACATTTTATTCAGGGGTATTTGGTGTTTCAGATGCTAGTGTTTTCCATTCTCTGAGTCTGAAAATGAAAAAGGAAGGGCCAAAAAAACAACATATAAAAGTAAAGTTTGGTTTAGGGATGCTTCTGTGAAAGAGGAAGTGGAAGCCAAACATTCAGGTCCCGGATTGTGTCAGAACTGATTTACAAGTGAGTTCTCATCCTTACTTCTCTGTGATTCCATCATTTAAGATGAATTTTTAATTTTTTCTGTGAGTTTTCACAGGTTGATCTTAAGAATGCAGCTCTGGGCTTGACTCACTTATCGTCTGCTTTGGAGATGATCTCATAGATATGCACTTAAAATTCCCTTGAGAGTAAAGGAAGCTAAATGTGTGTTTGAGTGGTTTGCTGGGCTCAAAACATTTGCTTGGATGCTTCCAGTTGGTGTACTGTAAAAAGTGTTCTTCCTGACGGTAATAACTTGCTTGTGAGTATTCAGGAGTGCCGCCCAGCTTCTTGTGATTTTTGTTCATTATGAATATCAGGACATTTGTAAGACTTTTTACATGGCTTCATTTACAGTTTAAGCTGTGATGTGATCGGTCTATACTGCTTTTGCTTCTGTGTTAGTCATCTTCTGTCTGCAGGGTTGGTCATTTCATGGAAGCTGTGAATATGTGCCTTAATTAAATTAAAATCATAGACTGGTTTGTGTTGGAAGGGACCTTTAAAGACCTTCTAGTCCAACCTCCCTACACTGAGCAGGGACACCTTCAACTAGAGCAGGTTGCTCAGAGCCCCGGCCAACCTCACCTGGAATGGTTCCAGGGATGGGGCATCAACCACCTCTCTGGGCAGCCTGCGCCAGGGTCTCACCTCCCTCAGCATAACTTTTTTTTTCCTTTTATCTAGTCTAAACCTCCCCTCTTTTAATTTAAAACCATCACCCCTTGTCCTGTCACACCAGGCTCTGCTAAAAAGACTGTCCCCATCTTTCTTATCAGCCCTTTTTAAGTACTGAAAGGCTCCAATAAGGTATTCCTGGAGCCTTCTCTTCTCCAGGCCAAACAACCCCAAATTAGCTGATTTGACACCTTTTCCTCCTTAATTTCTTATGTTATAATCTGTTGATGAAAATGTACATGCTTTAGTTTGTTCTGTGAAATAAGTTGAAGCTTTTACCACTTGTTATTGTTTCTAACTGGTGAAGCAAGTGTATTCACCAGCATCCCTGGATGTTCAGGGGTTGCTCCCCACGCATGTGCCTCTGTTCCCATCTCAGCGTGAGTCAGGGCAGGTGGGACACACTCATGCTTTCTTTAGCCTCCATCCAGAAAGATTTATTTTCTTGCAATGCCTGTAGGTATCAGGTTGATTTAATCATATTAGCACAGATGACCTCGAGCAATCAGAGGGAATACAGTCTTTAATTTTCTACTCCTTGAAAAAGCACAACGAGCAATAGCCCGAGGGGTGTCACAGATGGATTGTGCCTCTCTCCTATTCTCTTCAAGAAAACAAGCAGCTCTGATAATATATGTGAAAAAGAAGGAGTTCCTTATGTTCCTCATGCCTTATCTTTCACACCCAAGTGAAACTTGTGCTGGAATGTGAAGCTGGAGGTGAGCTAGACAAAATATTTGCAGGCTTTGATGTTAAAACACAGAGCTGAGTCCTCCACCTCTGACACTCTCAGCTTTGTACTTGAAATCAAATGTATAGCCCCCATCCAGAGCCTGGGTTGTTCGTGGTTTGCGCTCTGCTTGATACCAGTCTTGGAAGTGTAGGTGGCAAGTGTCACCAGACGGTGATGCTGTAAACAGGAGTGGAGACTGTGCCAGTTGTCATGTGGCTGGGAACCTGGAGCAGAATCTCTACAGCAGGAGGAATAAACTATTTAAAATTATACAAAATAACAATTATGTTTCAACTTTGGAAAGAAAGAAAAAAAAAATCTTTATCTATCTGCTGAAACTCCAGTTTTGGCAAGATTCAATGTGGAAATATAGAATCGTAAAATTACAGAATCATAGAATTGTATAATCATTAAGGTTGGAAAATACCTCTAAGATCATCAAGTCCAACCGTAAACCCAACACTACCATGAACACTAGACCATGTCCTGAAGTGCCACGTCTACATGGTTTTTTAGCACCTCCAGGGATGGTGACTCTACCACTACCTGAAGTGCTGGGCCTGAGTTGTGGGCTCCGAGTTAGAGTTGACCTATGGATGAGTCACAGCCTAGCAGAATGTTTTGTTGTTTCTGTTGGCTTCATGTTCCAGAGGCAGAACCTACTCCACCTGTGTCTCTGTGGCTCTGCCCTCACCCAGGTGGTCGTGGTTGGGGTGGTGGGCGAGGCCAGGATTATATTAACCTGGAGCTGATTATTTAGAAGAGCTTCCTGTTGGCTGTGCCTTCTGTTGGGGCTGGCTGCATCTTGCTGAGCTCTCATGATGGTGTCCTTCCATGTGAAGGGCCTCTGAGGAGCCATCTCTGTCTGTTGTGTCCAGCAGGCGATGCTGGCACCACAGTGGGCAGTGGAGGAGCTGGGCCCACAGGAACCTATGGCAGGACTGTCTGAAAGAAGACTTGTGAGGGGCTGTTGCTGAGTTTAGTGCTGGCCTGTGTGATCAGGCAACTGATGGCAGCATAAAATGATGATGGCTGAACCAGCACAACAGATGGTCACTGAAGTAGTCTCTTTCCAATTATCTGCTGTTGGTGGCCTTCTCTTTCTGTTATGAAGGAATTCCTTTCAATTTTTCCTTTAATTTCCCTCTTACTTCTGTGGATACACAACATTTACTAATAATACTTGCAAACAACTGGAGGAAAGCATTCTTATACAGTGAAATTGTTCAGTTCTCTGCTTAATTTTCTAATATATTTATAGAATTCCATAATTGGACATTAGGTATTTTATTGTAATTTGACATGTGCTGGCATGTCTTCAAGATCATTTCCCTGAATGGATGTTTACTCTCCTTACCCTCTCTAACTGCAGTGTCCATGGGAATATACTTCTTATTTTTCTCCATATCCATGTATTTGGTTTCAATTTATCATGAAAAAGAGAAATAAAAAGTACATGAAGTTGACTGTAGCTGCCCTTGTGAATAATTTAGAATATAGTGATTAGATGATAATTTACAACTTCATTCACTTATCAGAGCACTCTGACATACAGGATGTTAGTGAGAAATCCTCTCCTTCCTCCATCACCTACCACTTGTTGTGTATTTACTGCTAGAAATATGATGGACCTAAGCTGAAAATGCTGTTATCAGACATTTGCAATTCTGACTTAGAAACTGGAACTACTGTTGCTTGCCTGTTTTGAGTGTTTGTGTAAAAAGAGTTTAACACTTTAAGAGAAGCTTTAAAAATAAATCATTTAAAAGGCTTTATAAGGTAGATGTCTCGTTTTGAGGTTGCAGTTAAATACCTATTTAATGCAAAATTCCATTACTCTAAATTATTTGTTTATGAAATACCTGTTTGTTGCATTTCCAGAGAAACAGGACCTTCACTTAGTTCAAAGAATATTTATGTAGTTGTTTCTAAACTATATTTTTGTACCATGATTTTCACCATTTGCTTGCCATGTTGGTTGTCCTGTGAGGGTTGCACTTCCTTTATTTGACTGTCAGAAAGCCTTTGTTTCAGAAATATTCATGCAGCACAGGGAGTTACTGATATCATGACTTAGATGAGACTTCATTGCCTCTCCTCCCTCAAGGCACATCCAAGTCTTGACTTCATAGAATCATCAAATGGTTTGGGTTGGAAGGAACCTTAAAGATTATCTAGTTCCAATTTCCCTGCCATGGGCAGGGATACCTCCATTGGAGCACGTTGCTCAAACCACATCCTGGCCTGGACTTCCATACTAACAGTTAATTATCAGAACAAATTCCTTGATATGTGCCCAGAATCATTGCTACTGATGAAGAGGTTTATCAAAGACAAGGAGAAACAAATTAATCTCAAATAAACCTCACATAAACCTATATTGTTATAAACACAAAATGTAATTAAATACCTAAAGCTGTTTTCAGATTTCTAACCTTTGGACTCCTAGTTTTTTTTTCCATCTCCATTCCCCAAAGTTTCTTTTTTTATTGTTCATTTTGTTTTTCAAAGTTTTATTTATCCTCTTACAAAGTTAAACTTCTCTATTCTGTCTTGTGTGTCTGCAGATATTTTTTTCTTATTACATTGATTGGGGAATTCAGATAATAGTGTCTGATAAAAAAAAATCACTATTAGTTAGTGCAAAATAAGCCATAATGATAGCCAGTTAGGTCTATGAGCAGTGGAATCTTTTATGAGTCATTTTATGAGCAGGAGAATCCTTTCTTCTTGAGGGAATCCTTGCAAACTGTTCTCAGATGGTGGTAGTGGGGCACCACCAATGAAGATAGTGTGTGGAATAGCACATAATTTATTTTATTTTTTATTTTAGGGCAAGATAGAAGTGTAATCAATAACTATGAGAATGTGAAAAAAAGAGGTAAAAAACCCAACCCAGGTGTAAATTAGGTTTGTTCTACTGCAATATTAATATTGTGTATTTACACACAACTTTTACTGCAAGGTTTTAGTTTGAATTCTTGTCCAAGCTTTTTATCGTCTTTTTTCATGACCTTGTTCCTTCAGGTTTCAGATATATTTTTTTTGCTTTAATTTTCCTGATCAATCACTTTCATGCTTCTTTCTTTGTACTTTAAATTTTATCTTCTTATCTTTTTGCTTTTTTTTTTTCATATACCTCCCTATTTTGTCCATGATATTCAGCATATTTTATTTATACAAAGGTCCTTTTGTCTTCTGTGCGAATTTTACTGGAGATGAGAAGCTATTCCTTTCAGGTGCTGAGTCCTGAAATAATCTGAACATATCAATGCAATCATTTGGAAATAAACAGGTACTGAAAATAAAGGAGATCTTCACCTTTATCAGAACTATGCCTGAGCCCCTAATTTACAGTCAATACCCTTTGGTAAAATGACTTCCTCTACTTCTTTTAGAATGGCCTTTGGCTTTCCAGTATCCCTGGATAATGACTGTCTATAACCATAGATTGATACTTGTGGACTGGAGATCTCAGAATAAGGAATAGATTTCTTAATGCATATCTGAAGTGGATATGAGCTGAAAGCTTACATCAGTCTCTAATGTGGCTGAGAAAATGCACATTAGCAGTACACGAGCATTAGGTTTAATGCCTAATGAATTTGGGCCTTCTAGATGTTTTTCCTTGCAATTAAAGTTGTATTTTGATGATTTGCTCTTAAACTGATCAGCATGGCCTTCAAGAACTAATTTTTGATAAGCACAGCTGCTCCCATGTAGTGCTGTGTTTTCTCAGCTAATATATCCAGCAGATGTAAGGGTGGCTACCATTAAACGCCTCCTGCTCCTGTATTTTCTAATATTCACCATCATGGTTTCTCTACTAACCAGGTAGGCATGAAACAAAGAGCACTGAAAAATGCTTTTGCATGAAAGATGTGATTCTGGGAAGGTTTCTCCTGCTTTTGTTTTCCTGAGGGCTTGTATGCAGAAGGGAATACAACAATGCCAGAGACATCACTTGCAACAAGTCCAGTTCTGATGTGGAGTGATGAGAAGGATGTAGAGGATGCAGAAGAAGGGAGACACATATGGTTGGCTATAAAATGTTGCAGGTGTCTCACAGAAATTGATTTAGACTAAAATTTAATTTCACCTTTTTTTTTACAGGAACCTGTTGTAACCTTTGCCTGTCTGTTTCCTGTCCTTCATCACCCATTAGCTCTTTTGGAGATCTTAAGTCTGTTATAATTAAAATAGTCTCATCAGGTAGTTGCATGAAGAAGAACTGTCAATTAATTTCCTCCTTCACCTTGTCTAGGGAACACACACCCTGGGGAATAGAACTATATGAGCAATAGCAACTATGCTTCCTTCTGACTGTTGTGGAGACCACAGTGCCACTGCCCTTGAAGTCTTCAGATTTAACAACCTTGATGAAGTAGAGACAGAACAGTTTAAAAAGTGACATTCTTTAGGCCTTGAATGCTTACCAAAAACTAGTCAACAGTTTTATTTTTTTAATCTGCATAAATGTAAATTTGATCCCATGAAGAAGCCTTCTCTTCCCATTTACAGAGGCTTTCTTCTTTTACAGAAGGAAAAAAACTGTTTGTTTTTCTTTAAATAAATAATATAAAAGTTACAAATTAAGACTCTATAGGAAAACTCAGTAGTTTTGTATTTTCTTTTTTCTTTTGAACCCTGAAGTACCAGCCCTTTAATTTCATTTTAAAAGCTCATGTATGCTTGGGAGCTGCACTATTCCTTCACAGCTCCTTCCTTAAAGTCACCATTCCTCAATTCCTTTCCTACATAGGCTGGTCTCTCAAAAATAAGCAGAACCTTCTCTGTTTAGCATTTTATATCTAAATCTGTATTAGTGTCGGTGAGATTTCTCAGAAGAGACGAGAACCTCCTCGTGAGATAAAATTACAATCCACTAAAAGTCTCTATGTCACAAAAAATAACAAATGAGCAAGAACTAAATCGAATAGATTATTTTAGATCATCTGTTCACAGCAATTATATGAATGAAATGAAATATGTGTGTTATTAACAGTTTCTGTAATTCATCAATTTATCTGAGTTTGATGTTTGACCAAATTTACATGTCACTGGTCACTCTAGTTTCTAATACCAAGAATATTATGCCTTACATGATTTTGTACTGCATATCAATAGGTAGATATGATAAACCTAAAAAGTAAATAATATAATTGCAGTAATTACAGGTAGTATTGAGAGACAACTAATTATTATAAACATTCCCAGAATTAACACTCTACCTGAAACAAAGTAATATTTCTCTGAATTATGGATAAAAATCCACCTATTTGGGTCCATGTGAAAATAAAGTTTTTAAAAATTTTGTTACATTTTGGGATATGATTTTTCATATCCTCTGAAAAACACTAGTCACGTGGTCCTCAAACATACAACACTTCTGTGATCTGTTTAGATTTTCTAATCTGTAATTGATCATTGCTTTGAAATAACTATTACTACATCTTGTGAAAAAGCAAAAGAATGGCCTCCTTCACTGTAGCTGTCAGGATATTTACTTCAATAAAATCTTCTACGGCACAGAGAAAGCCACAAGCTATGGAGAAACCCGGTAGTACCAGCCTCTTACAAAAGAGGTATAACTGGGCTGCTGGGCACCATTTCAGGGGATTGTATCAACAAATTCCACCCTTTATGTTCTTCTTTCTAGCTTCAGGAAGCCTTTTGTCTGAACTTGCATCTAGACTTGTGTTCATTATAGCCTAGAAACCCTGTGCATCTCTGCCACACAGATCTATGCTGCTAAGTTACAGCCTAATGTCATTGTAATGAGTTATTAAATATGCAGCATGGCATGTTACTGGTTTTTTCTTGCAATCTACTTATATGTTGATGCAATAACTGTACAGCCATAGACCTCCTGGTAAAAGAGAGGAAGAGACCTTTGGGTCTGGCTTTGGTGCTGTAGAACTTAATAAAAGCCAGTTAAATACATAACCCTTGTTATACATTTGACAGTCTTATGCCAATAGAAACTCGTATAACTCATTCAAAATAAACATGAGAAATGGAACAGGGTTAATTGCTCACAGTATTAATTAAAAATTAAGTGGGAGAATAATCTTACCTATTCTGTAACATCCCTAGGAATCCTGAATCAGGAATTCTAAGATCCAGGTTTGTGTAATTTTTGTTTTCAAGGATCACGTTTCTCAATGTGATGGCAACATCTTTCTTAGAAACAGCTTAAAATAGTGTCCTGGTATAGTCAAACTAAACTTCTGATCCTAAATTGCTCATGCCATGTCTTAACTAAAGATTGTGCTGAGGCTCAGGTCACATAGTTGAATCAGAATTTCTCGGTGTTCATGGACATGTGCAGATGCTTCATCCTGAAAAACCTATGCAGACATTGGCTGCTCTCACCAATCTCATTGTAGGACCGAGACACCAAATTTATGTCTGTGTCCATACCTATTTCCACAAGTCATTTTAGATTAGACATTTTGAATCCCAACTATCTTTGCTCTAAAGTACTGTGAAGCCCAACTTGCTTCCTTATTCTAGTCTATCAAATGTAGTGCTTCCAGGTTTACCTCTACTCCTGTATACTGACCATTATCTCTTCCTGTTTTTTTTTAATCTCTCCATTGGCTTCCAACTTCCTTTTTGTCAAGTGTTAAGGCTGGGATGGCCACTAGACGAATAACAGATTGCTCTTTATCAGGGGTCCTCAAACTTCTTAAACAGGGGGTCGGTTCACTGTCCCTCAGACACTGTTGGGGACTATAGTTTGGAAAAAAATGATGGTGGAGTCGCCCACCTCGCTGATGCTGCCGCCCCCCTCCCTAGCCCGGCCGCGCAGTCTGGAAAGGGTGGCCAGAAGGGACTGAAGGAACTCTGCCGCACCCGGGCTCTGGCCGGGGCGTGGATTAAGTGGCAGGAAGTCATCTGCAGCTGCTTGGGTTCCCCCCGGCAGGGGGTGGGGCGGGGAGTTCTGTAAATACCCGCGGGCCGCTTTGAGGACCCTGACGGGCCGTACCCGGCCCACGGGCCATAGTTTGAGGACCCCTGCTCTGGAGCTTGCACCTACACTGGAAAGCCCCAGACACACAGTGATACTGCAGACAATGCCCAAGCCAGACAGATTTCTGTGTGGCTAAGCAGTACTTGGAACCAGAGCATCATGACCCCAGTAGTCAATGCTCATTAAAGAAAGACAGGCAAGACCATTTTGTCAAGAAAGTAAAAAGAGAAAAAGCCAAACTATTAAAGGAGAGAGCAGGACATGCATAGCAGAAATGCAGCATGCTTTATTTTCACATTTGTTCAGTACTGACATAGGAAGAGCCCAAGTCAAAGATGATGCCCAAGTCCCAGAATTAAATCCTGCCTCTAAGCATCCTCTAACCTATCCCGAGTCCAGAGGTCTGTTACCAGCTGACAAGGTCCCATGCTGCCCACATTCCTGCTGCTTAACCCCTTGCATGGCAAAGAGCACCTCTTTCCCGTGCAGGCTCATGCTGTTCCGTCTTTCAGCCTTACATGGGAGAAGATACAGGCTATGGCATCATTGCAGGGTACAGCTCTGGTCAGTACTGACAGTGTGGTACAGCCATATGAGCATTAAAATGTAATCAGAAGAGCATTCTCATAGCAGCTGCAGCTTCTGTGTATATGTCAGAGGTGGTGGCAAATGTTACTTTTTGGCAGATTGGAGAGAGATCAGTGTGAGGCCACAATGATTGTCAGTGGAGCTGGAGCACCTATGTATTGAGAAGAGATGGAGGGAACCAGGCTTCTTTAGCCTGGAGGACAGATGTCTCAGGGAAGACCTAACTGCAGATATCCACTGCCTCACAGGCAGTTACTAACCTCCTCTCAGAAGTGCACAGGGATATCTTGTCTTAAAACATCTTGTTTTGTCCCTTGTCATAAGGGACAAAAGGGACACACTGCAGCACAGGAAATTCTGGTTGCACATAAGGAGAAAAACTCCTTCCTGTAAGAGTGGTGCAGCCTTGGGATAGGGCCAAGAGAGGTGGTGGGATCTCCACTGTTTTAAACTTAGCTGGACAAGGCCCTGACCAACCTGACCCCACTTTGAAGTCAGTTGGGCCTGGAGACAAGCATTGGAGCAAAGATCTCCAGATGTGCCTCCCCATCTGGACGTTTCCACAATTCTGTGTGCAAAGCCTGCAGCTTCCAGTCCTGTGTTAATCATGCCTTAAAAAATTAATTTCTATCTAATCCTGAGGATTATTTATGTAACCCTGGGGCTTACTCACAGGAATACCAAGTGTAGGACTTGGTTTTTGTTGAAGAGCTAAACATAAATCAGCAGCCCAATGGGATTATTCAGCCTGCAAGAGTATTTGGCAGATGGGCATGCATGCTTTCCTTCTCAGATGTTGCTCTGATGTAGCATTTTCTTCAACATTGTGTAGCTATATAAGAGAATCACTCAAATAGGCATGCACTTATCCATGTGTTCCTGGTAGGAAGAAAGGTCATTTGCTAAGCCCAAACTGCCATTTTGGAGTGCCTTCAGGTCTATTTGCAGAGAGTGTTTCAGTTTCGTTTCACTTCTGCTAGGTTAGAGAAATGCTACAAATTAAGTTTTACAACCTTGACCTCCTGTGGATCTCTGTACAGTCAAAATGTGTGGAAGCACCCACAGGAATCCCTAGTTCACCTTTCCAAGCACTGAGTGCTTTGTGATTTCTTGGGAGTTGGTCTTCTCAGCACTTCTGAAAATGGCTGATTTGCCTCAGCTCTTATGGAGCAGGAAAGCCACTTTAATGCTTAGCAAAGCTGGTTCCATTCACTCTTACTCATTCACAGATTTCCCCTATGCCCTCACACCTATGTGTTCACAGTCATGGAGAGCCGTATACCCAAACAATCTGGCCGGGATCACCTGGGGTGACACTGTGGATGAGGATGCCAGATATCAAGTTCTTATTGAGCCTCCTGCAACCCTCCTGATTGGTGATGGTAAACTGGTTTTTGGACGGGTCTTGTGTACTCTTTAGGATGCAGGGGTTATTACAGAGTGATAGTTTTGCCTCAGAACTCTGCTCACTTCAGCATCATTTCTCCTTGGTTTGGGAGACCATGGGTCTCATCTTGCAGCAATGCTGGGCTCCCCCTAGCCAGGGGCAGGACACATTTTTTGTCCATGCTGTGCTCCAGGAGGTTCCTGGCAGCCCATTTCTGCAGCCTGTTGAGATCCCTCTGAAGGGCTGTGCTCCCCTCCTGCTGCTTACCCAGTGCCTTAAATCCCCTCTTCTATGTTGTTGATAAAGAGGTAAAAAAATATTGGCCTGGTATTGACCCCTGAGAAATGGCACTTGTAACTGTCTACCAGCTACTCAATGACTGATGGACCACCATCCTTGAACCTGATGTTCCATAGAGTTTTCCACTCACTTCGTAGTTCACCTGTGAAATACATAATTTCATGAGTTTAGCTGCAAAAGTAATGCTCAAAAACTCAATAATAACTCTTGCAAAAAGATTTCCCTTCCTAAAACATCATCATTTACAGACAGAAACTTTTATTTTTTACCCATCTGATGCTTTGGTGTTGGCCCAACCTGCCATGCCCAATCAGCATGTTGGCATTATGCCTCCTGTTCTGAATACCTTGTTATTCTAACAAAGAACACCCACTCATAATTTCATACTGGCAACAGCAAAAAGGTTTTGTCATATGTGAAAACTAGCAGGGAAATCCATCTTTTGTAAACCCCAACAGATAGAAAGTTCATGTATTGTTGACCAGACAATAAAACAGATCGCACGAAGGAAATGGACTGACATTGCCTTGTAAACACAGTTTCGCTAATTAGAAAGAAAGGAGCATTGATGCATTTATTATCTTGGGACAAAAAGTGAGCTACTGGAATGAGTTACACGCAGCAAAGAAACATAGCTTTATCTGTAGGTTGGGCGTGCTTTAATCTGACGTCCTGACAAAGCTGTATGGTGAGTAATACCTAGAGTATGTCTGCCAAAGCTCTGCAGCCAAAGCACAACTCTACCTGTCACTCCAAAAAGGCCCAAATGAATAACAGGACACTAATCCCTAGGGCACCACATAGCCTGCAGCATCTGGCTGCTTCAGCAGGGAATTCCTTGGTCTTCTCCCTAATGATTATAAAATAGCAAGGTTCAGT
>JAVSBS010006315.1:15304-28592 GCA_033124195.1 Coracias cyanogaster | reverse complement strand
GTCATTGGTTCCGTTCTATAAGCACGAGCTTCTCGAAACTCAGTCAACATCCACATCTGCTTCTCACACTTTCTCTCATGTTGTTTACTGTCCCTTCAAGGCCAGAGTGTTGTTTCTCACACTTTCTCTCTTGTTGTTTACCGTCCCTTCAAGGGCCATAGTGTTTCTCACACTTTCTCTCTTGTTGTTTGCTGTCTCTTCAAAGCCAGAGTGTTGTTTCATCAAGGTCGCTAAAGCTCATGCCTATTCCTACAGGAACATGTCTCTTTCCTTGTTCTCTCAGCAGGTCATCCAAATGTTGCCAAGCACCAGATGTTTGAAGTGGAAAATTATTTGGAGATTTACTTTTGTTTGATGCTGATCTGCTTCTGATAGGGCTTTTATTGTTTTTCTTTATTTTTAAGACTTTTCTTCCCCTAAGCAAAAGCTCAAGTTCAGCTGAAAAGCTATCTTGTAAATGTGGGAGTGAAGGTCTGTAAGGGGGAGAAAAACCACAAGGACAGACCTTCTCTGCAGTTGTGTTCCTGATTTCCAGAGGTTCTTGCACACTGAGGACTGAGAGTTGGTTCAAGTTTTTCTGCCTGTCTGCTGATTCATGTCCTCTCCTGCAAGGAAGAGGCAGTGAGGGAAAGACTGGTCTCTGAGCATGGGCTTCTTTCTCACTGCTTCCACAATCTCGAGCCCATAAAGTTTTCTTTTTTTTTTGCAAGCTTCCTGATATGTTAGTGTTCCCTGGGCTGATTCTGTGGGATAGTTGTGTTTCCCAGTCCCACTTACTCCCAGAGACCTATATAAAAGCAGCATTACTTTTTCAATTGAAAACCCTAAAAGAATCTCAACAATGATTTCTCATTAAATCAAGAGATATCTAAAAGGGTTAGATAAAACTTCTATGATAAACCATGAAACACCATGAAATGTTGTGACTTATAGTGGTGGAATGAGTAGGATTTTATTTCCCCTATCTTTTAGCTACCTTTCCGTTTCTGCAGATTCCATCTGTGTCCAGAAGTATTGTTGATGTAGCTTGTTACAAAGGAAATGTTCATTGACCAGAAACCTGGATAAACATATTTCATCCTCTCCAGCTTTCTTAGTGTAAAACAGATAATTATTCTTCCAGTCTGGAGGAAACAAAAAGACTTTAACAAATATCCTAACTGAATTTACTATTTATTTGAGAATATTTTCCAGGTTTAGGATGGGAGATGTAGAAAGAAAATTTGTTTTTTTCTTGAAAGATTAATCTACACTGTAAGCAAAGTAATCATGCCAGAATAATTTTTTTTTTTTTTTTTTTCTTCAGAACTGACTGACCACAGAGGGATCTGATCTGGAGACACCACAAAACAGCTTAACCCACGATCACTGTGCCAGCCAGCCTCTCCGTGGAGGAATTTCTTACCTGTCTTGTCTAGCTTAGGAAAATGAAATATGCTTAGGAAATGCATTACATAAGACATATTGATTACTGTATTTTTAAGTGTCACCTGAGCAAAAAACATGTCAGTGCATTAAGAAGAATGCATTTAGAAACAGTTTGACATCTCCAAAAATGTTTCCGTTTGTTACTGTGAACTCAAAAGTCTTCCCAGGTTTGGTCACAGCCAGCTAACATATTTTTCCCCTGCAATTTCTAGTCAACAGTCAGGGTTGTTTAAAATCTTGTTAGCCGCTATATTACCAAAAAACCGCTTTCTTTCAGTGGAGGGTACACTTCAAAGTAATATGTTGATTATTTCTGTCTTTGCTTAGTCATTTTTAACTAACCATTGCATTGAGATATGCTTGCTAGAGAAGATGAGATACCAATCAGTTATATGCAACTTTAGAAAGTATGCAGTAATGTGAGCCTTCATGAGACCAGACTTCATATGCTAAGGGGGTTTTGTTTGGCTTTTCAGTCCACAGCTACAATGAGAAAAAATGACATGGGCGTTCTGTGATTTTACCATCAATAATTCCAGCCTTTTACATACTGCTTCATAGTCATTTTAGACTGTGCAAAGTGAGCTAAAAATGAGCATACCAATCAGACCGATAGTATTTTACTCCCACTCTGCAGAGATGAGAGAGACTGTGCATGGTTACAGGTAATGGAGAACCATGGTCTCCATTTTTCCACATAAGGGACTAGTTTCTACCACCCCTACTCATGTTGAAGTCCTAGCTTACAACAGGGGAACTTCATCAGAAACACCAGTGTAAGGGATTCATGTTTGCCACCACTGCCTTCAACCATATCTTTCTAGGTATCAGCACACTGCCCCTACATTAGCAAGTTCAGCTGGGTTTAAAAATAACTCCCCATTTCTGAAGGTTGTTTTTCTCTCCGGTGGTTCACAAAGGAAGCAGCGGACACTCTGGGGACGAGAGCGGGCATGTCAAGGCAGGCAGGAGAGCCTTCTGACAGCACTGGCCCTGGTGCCTTAGTAGCTTTCCATGGCAGCTGGAAGTATTTCATTCCTACCTGAACCGTGGGCATCTGAGAATCCTTGGCGCCTTCCCAGGCACAATCCTACCTTCTCCCACCATGGCAATGAAATGGTGTTAAAGAATGGGGTCTGTTTCCCTTTTGCATTCCTTTCTGACTGATGCATCCTCTGGCACTCTTGCTCCCTTTTCTTCTAATAACCTCGCTAGCGTGTCAGGAGTGTACCTTCCAAAAGGTCATGCCCTTTCTCAATAGCTGTCCTGGGCCTAGGTAACACCAAGGCTCAATACAGGGACAACTGCAGCAAGAAAGGAAGACTTTAATGCATAAAAAAACTGAACTAGATGATCCAACAGTTTCTCAAGTCCTTATTCAGACTCTATAGGTCCAGTATGAGAATCTGCTAATAAAGAGCTAATCTTCCAAATGCTTCCCCAAGTGAGGCCACTTGCTCATGCCAACAGTAGAGCTTGTGTACAAAAACTTCATACACAAAGAGGTTTAGACACTGACAGAGCAGTGCCGCTTGCACCAAAGAGTTGTTAGGATGATGCTACTATTTTCTATAAATTATTATTTTATTCTTTCTGAAAAGTCCAAAACAGTGATCCAAATTTTCACTCAGACACAGTGAAAATACCTCCCCATAAGCCAGGACTTCCAGTATACAAAGCACTTCTCAGACATCCATTAATCCTCAAAACAGCCTGTGAGGTAGGAAATTGTAAGTGTTATTATCCCCACTTCACAGGTGGGGACTTTGAGGCAGGGAGATTATGTGATTTGCCACAGGCTACACAGCAAATCCATGCCAGACTCAGGATTAAAATACAGCAGCACCTGACATCTGGGCATATACTCAAGCCTTGGTTTCTGCTGCCTCTAGAATACATGTTTACTGGTGCCCATGCCTGTATTAAGCAGGTCTCCAGATGAGCGCTCATCGTCGACCACTGTATGTCCCTATCTAGTACAAGGGTGTACACACATAACAAGAATGTACAAATCTAAGCAAAGCACAGGCTAAAACTTGTCAATTTGAAGAACTTTCCCCAGAAGTCTGAAGAAAGGTCTGCACAGCAAACTTTTGAAAGTTGTATATTGCTAGTCAACTTCAAACAAAGCAGTAAAGTCTGGAGCATAAAGTGTTTTGTGTTATGCCAACAGACATAAAGGATATTATTTAAATCAGTGTTTTCCTGTCCATTTGCTTGCTGAATAAAATGCATAGACTGGCCTATGTTCAAGAGCAGACAAAACTTCTGATTTCCTTGTGCTGGGAAACACAGATTGAATCCCTGAATTTAAAAGAAACATCATAAATTCTCATGTAAGAAATATTACTGGTAAGGTTATTTTGCTTTGAAAGAGGTAGATAAAATATACCATTCATTGCCCCAGTAGCACACAGGGTATTTTTGTCTCTTTTCATACTAGTCCGTTCTCTTTGGCCATTCGTTATGCAAAACTCTGTTAGCAGAAGTTTAATGTTTTTGTTTTTCCACAGTGGAAAGTACTTCTTTGCTATAGTTGTCCTGTCAGCTCTTGCGAAAACGTGTCATTGTTCATTTTCCATCTCAAAGACTGTTATGAAAAGATTGATTTCTAACCTCGAGAGAAAGAAAAGGGGTTTTTTGTTTTCCTCACAGTTAGTGTGTGAGTTATTTCTAATGAACAGTGGAAAAGGCAGAATAATTTAAAAAGTGGCAATGAATCGGAAGGTTTTGGATCGTATTTCTTCTCCAGCACCAGCAGACCCTCCTTTTTTGTCCTCTTGTCATATTCCGCACCAAGAGCCTGTGAACTATGTTTGCATAGTAACACATCATCAGACCCTTTCTCCTCTTTGATTTCCAACCTGAATCAATACGAAACAGCTACTCATTCATCCACATGTTCAGTAACACAATCCACTTTCCCTGGTTCCTCCAAGCTCTTCTTTCTGCTCTGTCTTCTTTGCTCTTGCCCACTCAATTCTCACTCATCTGCTTCCTTCCATTGCAGCCTTCAAGATACCCAGAATGTATTAGAAGCAGAATGAGAGATGAAGAGAACAGGAAGGCTGAGAAAATAAAACATAAAAGATTATTTCATGGGAGAAAAAATAGAATAATAACAATTTTCTGCATTTTAGAAGCTTTAAAGGTATGTCCAAATATTCCTGCACAACAATTTATTTTATTTCCTTAAATAATCTTGCATTGTTGAATGTATTCTGTCCAAAATCTTTTTAAAAAGCAGTACGATAGTCAAATCTTAATGGCACTCAGATATTTCCTGCAAAGCATGTTGCAACATTGATTGGAAAACGTTGTGGAACCCTGCACTGCTAAAGGAAGCATACCTAAAAGCCAGCAATAACTCATCTGCCCCATTAAAGCAGATCACCTATGCTATTAACTAATGTATTTTTCCTAGTTCACTCAGCAAATATACCACTTGCTCTCTTCTAAATATACTTTTTTTTGGTACTTTACTATCCAGTTGCATACAACATATGGCAATATTACCTTTCCAATCACTTTGATTTATTCTTACATCTTCTTTCTTCTTTTCTCCGTTTCCTTTATCTTGTTTTTTTCCCCCTTCTTTCCTTCAAGCCAGTATATCACAGAATCATAGAATGGTAGAGGTTGGAAGGGACTTCTAGAGATCATCTAGTTCAACCCCTTGCCAAAGCAGGTTCATCTAGCACACAGGAACACATCCAGACAAGTCTTGAAAGTCTCCAGAGAAGGAGATTCCACAATCTCTCTGGGTGACCTCTTCCAGTGCTCTGTCACCCTCACAGTAAAGAAGTTTCTCCTCATAGAATCATAGAATGGCTTAGGTTGGAAGGGACCCTAGATATCATCTCATCCAACCTCCCTGCCAAGGCAGGGACACCTCTTAACTAAACTAGGTTGGTCAAGGCCTCTTCCAACCTGGCCTTGAACACCTCCATGGAAGGGGCATTCACAGCCTCTCTGGACAATCTATTCCAGAGTCTCGCCACCCTCGTACTGAACAACTTCTTCCTAAGATCTAGTCTAAACCTGCTTTCCTTCAATTTAAAACCATTTCCCCTTGTCCCATTACTAGACACTCATGTGAGAAGTCCCTCTCCAGCCTTCCTGTAGGTTCCCTTCAGGTATTGGAAGGCAGTTATAAGGTCTCCCCAGAGTCTTCTCTTCTCCAGTCTGAACAATCCCAGTGCCCTCAGCCTAGCCTCATAGCAGAGAGATGCTCCAGCCCCTGGATCATCTTTGTGGCCCTCCTCTGGATTTGTTCCAACAGATCTATGTCCCTTTTATGGTGGGGACACCAGAACTGGATGCAGTATTCGAGGTGGGGTCTCACAAGAGCAGAGTAAAGGGGGACAATCACCTCTCTTGATCTGCTGGCCACACTCAATGCATCCCAGGATACGATTGGCTTTCTGGGCTTCATGATCTCACTACTGGCTCATGTTGAGCTTCTCATCAATCAACACCCCCAAGTCCTTCTCTTCAGGGCTACTCTCAACCAACTTTGTACCCAGTTCGTAATTGTGCCTGGGACTGGCAAGTTATATTTTTCTTCCTGTTTTGATCAGTGTGTTTAATGTCCCATCCTTTTACACCAAATGACAAATTGCTGCCACTAGAGATCCTTGTGAAGATGCATCACACTTCATTTGTAACTGTAATGAAGTTATTCTTCTTCTGCAAAGGTCTTCATTCAGTGGTTGCCTAACTCATACTTGGGTTTGGTTTATGTGAAATATTTAAAACTGCTTCTTGAACTTATGTCACTCAGCTGTGCAGTTCAAGTCTAGTTTGGATATGAATTTCTTGTAAATAGATACATCACGCCTTTTGAAGCACAGAGAAGAGCAGGTGAGCAGTAAAAATACAGTCCAGGTTGCTCCACTTGGGCATGAGGAGATGAGTTGGTCACCATAAGCTTGAGAGCCAGGTGAGAAATAACCAGCTCCACATAGTCCAGTTCCCTCAAGAGTTGTATGTACCTTGACACCTGGTATGATAACAGATACTAAGAGGCATTTTAGAGATAAGCAATGCTTATAGTTAGTTACACTGCAAGGACCAGAAATTAATATGCAACACTTGTTCCTGCCAGGACTATTCTGTCCGGTTTTAGTCATATAGATCAGAGGTAAAATAGCAATGATAATATTAGAAATATTGCTTAAAGTTTATTTTCTTTGCTCTCTTCGTTTAAAGATAAGAATGCCCATTATTTTTTAAGTCACTCATCTGCACTGGATAAATGTTACAGTTCATGGGTGTGCCAATTAAGGTTAATTATTACTTGACTGATCTGACTTAGCATTAAAATGTCTGGTAGAACTGGCTCTAATCTTGCAAAGGGGACTTTTTCTTCTGTATTCCTGTATGATTAGGAAGCTTGTTGTTTTGGGATCTGGATTTCGTGATCATCCATGCAAAAAGACAAGAAGCCTCATGTATGCCAAAATCATTCCGTATAACACAGTACCATTCAGCTGATTTGGGCCTGACCTCCATTTCCTTGGAAAGACATAATTGGTGCAGTTTACCCCATCTGGCTTAGCATGAGTTGCACAAATCTAAGTGGTGCCACTGGTCTCTTTTTACATCCAAAGGAAAGAATTAGAAACTTCTGACCCATCCTTTCCTAAAAAGGTAATAGAGAGAGCTGATGTGATGCATGTTCCAAGAACAGTTTCTTCCATGTCGCCGGCTGTAAAAGAAACTCACAGGGACAAGTTCAGGTTTAGACAGCAGAACTGTAGATGCTGAAATGAAATTAGATGAGTCCCATTCATTTTCATCCAATGGCCAACCATGACTATTGGATTGGTGGGGGGTAGATTATCTGCATTACATCTTTCCCTTTCCAACTTACTTGTGTGGTTTCAATTACAGCTTTCAAAAGTTCAATTTACAGTTCTTTCCAGAAAAAAAATAATTTTCATTGTTTTGGTTTAGTCTGAAACTACATTTTTTACTAGGCTATACAGAACAACAAGACAACAAAATTGTTTACTATTGATTGAAACTTTTCATTCAACTCAGAATGGGATGTTTTGTTTTCAGCTTGCTGATTTTTAGCTGTTCTTTGGATTTTCTTGTCTTATTAAAAATTAGTATTTAATGCAGACAAACTTTGAAATGAACTAACAAAACAAAAAAAACAAAAAAAACCCAAAAAAAATCAGAAAACTTGCTTCAGAAAATGGTAAGAGAAAATAATGCAAAACTCAAATAAAACTACCCATAAAATCATGTCAAATCTTGTTTCTAATTTCTAACATTCTGTAGTTTAGAAAAATAAATCACTTATAAGAAAAAAATGTTGTTCAGTTCATTTTCTTGTAAGTTATTTCATATCAACGGCCCTAAACAAGGCAGCTCTTTCTTTAATGTGCCTCCAAGTGCATAAAATAGGCATTCAAAAGCTACATATATACATAAGAGAAAATTAACAAATTTAATTATCCAAATGAGAAAAAAATGAAGATCAAGAATAGAGATGGAAGTGGAAGGAAATTTGATCTCATATCTGAAACAACTTAAGCATGTGCTCTGCTACACTGTGCTCTGATAAACATTTTCCTGAATTGCAGCTCTGGACTTGGCAGCTAGAGATGTGAAAACATACATTAGAACTTATATTTCTAGTGAGGTTAAAAAAAAAAAGAAGAAGAAAAATGCACACGCTAAATGCATACACACTGCCCTTTCTTGAGAGTAGCGTTGTCACTGTCTGGCAGGTGCATGTTGAAATAGATAGGTGGGACCAGTCTTGAGGGTGCTGTTGGTACTAGAGGCCATTAGGAAGAGCTGTTTTTGCACTGGGGAACATTTAAAACACAAATACCCACTCTCTCCTTTCTTCTGTATGCTGCATTGTATTGTCCCCATCTTAGCATTTACAGAACCTGTTTTCCCTCTACTTCTCACCTCTACTCTTATTTCTTTCTTCTTTTTGTCTGTCAGGAAGCTGCGAGAGAGGGGCCTTCAAGTACCTTTTCCTCTTAGTTTCATTCCCAAAAAAAAGAAAGACAAGGACTCTGGCTTCATTTCAAGTATGACTCATACATTTCCAAAGGTGCTGAGATCCAGATTAATCTTCAGAATAAGCTCCATTAATTGCACAAAATTCCTAGGCTTAGATGTTGATTTTTGCCTCTTATCAACATGTGTGAAATTAAACATATGAAGCAGATGAAAAAGAAATCCAAGACAGTAAGCAGAGTTATAATAGCACCTCTTTAAACTGTCTGGGTATTATTATGACTTTTATTTATTTAAAAAATTCTTCCTGCTCTGCTTCATTACCACTGACTACTCTGCTTTGTACATATAAAAAGATAAATTAATATATTTCTGAGAATTTTTCCTGCTTTCAGAGAGAGAAGGGAGAAGTATAGACCTGGGGGAAGCTCTACATCCCAAACTTGAAAGGAAAACAAACATTTTGGATCCCTTGAATTGTCAAACATTGCCCTATAGTTCTCTGGTAGAATAAGGGTACAAAAAAGTGTTTCTTGGAATGAAATTCAGAGTGGGTGAATTACTCACACTGAGGCTCAGACACATGTTGTGCAGGATTAGACACCGTGGAAGGATCCAGATGTTCCCTCGTCTGTTACTTACTCAACAAATTTTACAACCATTTGCATTCATGTTATACTGTGCATACATATGTCATTGTATCCAGGGCACATTAAAGATGTAAAGCAATAGCCATTGAGCACACTCTACAATTCTATGCCAAGAGATATTGTCACATGTTCTCCATATCATAACCAGAACTGTGCCTCTTTCCCTTGTGCTTGGCACAGCTTACTGACCATGAGATCATGGCAGATGGGAGTCTGCACATGATAATACACTTGTTAGGAACTGAAGCTGCTGCTGGTCACGCCATTTTTTTTTTTTAAAGAATCCCCAAAGCTGAAGTGCTTGGGTCTGAGCTGTGGGCCCCAAGTTGGAGCTGACCCGTGGATGAGTCACAACCTAGCAGAATGTTTTGTTTCCCCACTGGCTTCATGTTCCAGAGGCAGAACCAGGTGGTTGTGGTTGGGGTGGTGCACGAAGCCAGGACTATATCAACCAGGAGCTGATCAATCAGAGGAGCTTCCTGTTGGGTGTGGCTTCTGTTGGGGCTGGTTGCAACTTGCTGAGATCTATTGGTGGTGTCCTTCCATGTGAAGGGCCACTGAGGGAGCCATCTCTGTCCGTGGTGTCCAGCAGGCAATGCTGGCACCACAGTGGGCAGTGGAGGAGCTGGGCCCACAGGAACCTATGGCAGGATTGTTTGAATGAAGACTTCTGAGGGGATGTTGCTAAGTTCAGTGTTGGCTTGTATAATCAGGCAACTGATGGCAGCATAAAATGGTGATGGCTGAACCAGCACAACAAAATTGGCATAGTTGGCAGGATAAAGAAACATGGTAGAGGAGAGCTAGCCCAACACTTCCCTGGGCAGCCTGTCCAATGCTTAACCACTCAATACCAGAAGATAAAGATTTCTGCAAGAAAATCAGTATAACAAAAGTTTAACTCTGTCCCATAAGTCCATAACTGCTCTTTGCTGTTGGATTTCAGCTGACTGTGAAAGTCCTTTGTCATTTACTCCCTGTATTACATCAGCTTCTTAAAATGTTTGGTAGTTGTCTGTGCAGTGGTGTTTTACCGTGAAAGTGTGGTTCTGAGAATGACCCTGAGGAAGAGGCTGTGGGGAGGGAAAGAGCTGATTTTCATTCTTAAGTAAATTTCAGGCTGGGAGAAGGTGTTGGATTGTCAGGTTTGAATTCAGCAGTGCTAATGGTCATTGTTAAATTTAAGCTCTGATCATAAGAGATGTCATTAGAGAAGAGGGGGCAATTAAATGTTCATCACTTAGTTTGGTGTAGAGTGACTTGGGAGAAGCCAGATCGTGGACGCTGGTGGTGCTGGGATGATCTGTGTAAGGGATACATGTGTAATTTAAACAACATCTTGCTTATTGTTGTCTTGTTAGGCCCAGTGGGAACGTAGGAAGGGAAAGCTGTGGCTCAGGATGGCTATTCCTTGCTGGTTTTTGCATTGGAATCTGAAGCAGCTTTGGATGTGAGGTATCTTATGAATGATACACACTTGAGTTCCAAAAGACGTGTTTCAGAAACTCAGTGTGGACTTATGTGAGAGTAATCCAGATGTTGTATGAACTGAGGAGGAGCCTTGCAAAATTTCTGGAAGGTCAGTGGTGTCCTGAATGGTAGCAGGCGAGATGCTCAGTAAGATACCTTCACCTTGTACAACCTCTGGACACACTGCATTCAAAGAAAACATTTCTAGGAGACACCATGAGCTAGAGCTGGTTTCCTTCCACCATAAGAAGTCATTTGCAGGGTTAACTCACATTGCAGATGGCTTCTTAACACCTGGCTTTGGGAACACTGCTTCCCTGAGGCAGCAGCTTGGGAAATGAAGGAAATGTTTGGATAACTTCAAGGATATTGCTGTCAGACTTTGATACATCAGTTTATTTTTGTTTAGACATGCATCAGTGTTTATTTTTGGGAAACAGCAGAAAAATGAAGTTTTCTTGTAGGCTTTATTAGGGCATGGAGTGGAATATGTAAAGCAAGATTAAATAGGCTATTGTTTCCCAAGGTGTTTTCAGTCATGAAACATTTCCATTGGTTCCCCCTCCATCTGTAGGGCTGAAGCCTGTGGAACATCCAGTGCTCCCCACTGATACCTGACTCCCTTATCTCCGCACTCTTTTGAATTGCATAATGATTTCTAGCCCTGGAAAAATCATGCTTTGACTGTGACAAACTTCTCATCTATTTGTGAAGTTTTGTGCTGAGCCTGTTATGAAATGGAAGCATGGGAAGAAGTTACTTTTCTCCGTAGCCTGGAGGTGCTGGGCAGGCAGGACCACAGCCTGGCACTCTAGGAGATGTTCTGCTTTGCTGTGGGGTATTAATGCACTGCTGCTGGGCTCTGAACAGCAGAGTATTGAGCTTTTCTAAAGCTGCACTAAGCAGGACTTAAATGCCAGTAAGCCAGGCTTGTGCACCACTGTATCTGCCTGGTTGTCTTCTGGTCAAATAGAAGAGATTCTCATTCAAGAGAGGATTATGTAGTTGGGCAGTAGCAACATCCCTCTAGTTAAATGGTTTTCAAAATGAGAGTCCTCTTTAAAAAAGAAGCCACTTAAAGCTGTGACTGATCTGCGGTTTTCATGTTCTGTGATGCCAGCAGCTTGATTTTCTTATTTCAGTGGTTTTGAGAGCGATCTTTCCCGTCAGGCAGAGCAGGGCTGGCTGGGACACGGTGGCATTATGCAGGTCCCATGGGGTAGAGGAGCAGCGAGCCCAGGCTGGAGCAGGATGTGACTCCAGCTCCCAGGTGGTTCTGGTCAGATGGGCAGGCTGGCCTCTGGCTCGCTGACCATTGCTGACAGAGCTGACACCTCTGACAGTCATCAGGGAGCCTTATTCCCAGCGCCCCTTCTGCAGGCAGCGTGATATTTGAAACAGTGGATAAAAAAGGTCTTGATTCCAGGTCTTGCCTCACAAAAGAGGAGTTCAAAAAACAGCAATAAGTCAAGAAAACCTTCCTTTTCTTCTGGCTCAGTAAAGTGGGAGACACTAGTCAAGGTGTCCCTGCAGAGCCAGCTTCTGCCCTTGGCACAGTCATGTATAATATAGTGGTAATGTAATGTTCCGAGGCCTGGCTCCTTTCTTTTCCACAGCAAGAGATGGTCTCCATCTAGAGGCATTACTAGCTGAAAAGGGGGGAAAAAAATCCTATTTATTATATACATACACACACATATAAATCCCATATATATATACATATAAACCCCATATATTTTTATATATATGTATATACATATATTGTGGCTTGCTGTGAGCTCCAAAAGGTAGGGGTTGTGTGTTGTATCAGTGCTATGGAGAGGCAGAATGGGCTGTTTTATAAAGACAGGGACATAAAACATCAATGGGAATGTAGGGGATAATGTAATGGATTTATAGGTTTCAAATGCCTTCCCCAAACTGCTCTGCAGGCTGTCACTAAAATGGAAAATAGATATAAGGTTGCATAATGTATCTACAAAGTAGTGTTTGATTTAACAGCAGTACTTACCATTTGCATTGAAACAGACGGCAATTGCTAAAATCGGAGGGGACACTTAAAGTCCTAATGTTTGATGGTGAATATGGTTGTAGAGAGAAAAATTCTGCTTGCTGTGGTTGATTAATTCTATACGACAAAAGATATAAGATAAAGTGGTGTGTATGCTGGGATCAGTTACTGTAGGAAGAAACATATGAGCGTATTTTTTTTCCTTGACTGACAAACTCTCAATCCGGAGACATTAGAGTTTGCTGCCCTCGGTTTTAAGGTTATGAACACATGAAATCCTGACAACGCGGTTATTCATCAGTGTGAAAGCTTACTCAAATGTATCAAATGTACGGGAAGGCTAAACGGATACATCAGCCGTGATTGGAGCAGAATATTCTGTCTTGTTAATTTATTTATTTAAAAGGATTAAAGAGAATCTGTGGAGCCTTCCAGGGTTCCCAAAGGATTTAGCAGTGGAGGGCAAGAAGGACCATTACAATGAAGTGATGAGATCTTTATCACAATTTGTTCTTGTAGGAAGCTTAGAGCCTCATGATTGTGCCGTAATATGTTCTTCCAAAAGAATATCTAAACCCTAAGGGTAATTTATCACATTGCTTGAAGGTCCATTTCCCCATTTAATTACCACATCTTTAACAGTATGTACCATTTTTTTCTTGAGCAATTTTTTTTAAGCTCCAGTTTTCAACTACACTTACTGATATTTTTATTTTTAAAAGCGCAGGACATGGGGGGGGGG
>JAVSBS010006315.1:0-15285 GCA_033124195.1 Coracias cyanogaster | reverse complement strand
CATTGTGCAAATATGGGGTAAAATCAGACTTGTGTAACGGCCTGTGTTTGCTAAGTATGGTGTAAAGATTCAGCGAGCACCTGGGTGCTGGGCACAGGTTTACTGCTGAAGTGAAGGGTGAACCTTTGAATGTTCATTCAAATTGTTCAGCAGGTTGTGAAGTCCTGGCAGAGTTTTTTGTGCTATGCTCCGTGGCCAATGCTCAGGCTGAACAGGTGCATTCAAGATATGACTGATAAAGCATAATATATTATGTATATCTATATATTATGTATTAGATATATATCAGATGGCTGGAACCCCTCTGCTCTGAGGACAGGCTGAGAGAGTTGGGGTTGTTCAGCCTGGAGAAGAAAAGACTCTGGGGAGACCTTCTTGTGGCCTTTCAGTATCTGAAGAGGGCCTACAAGAAAGCTGGGAACAGACTTTTTACAAGGGATTGTAATGATAGGACAAGGGCTAATGGGTTCAGACTGGAAGAGGGTAGATTTAGATTAGAAATTAGGAAGAAGTCCTTCACTGTGAGGGTGATGAGACACTGGAACAGGTTGCCCAGAGAGGCTGTAGATGCCCCATCCCTGGAAGTGTTCAAGGTCAGGTTGGATGGGGCTCTGAGCAACCTGGTCTGGTGGCAGGTGTCCCTACCCATGGCAAGGGGGTTGGAACTAGATGATTATGCTCCCTTCCAACCCAAACCATTCTATGATAGATATATCTATGTAATATATAGCTATATAATATATGGATAGATCTCTATAATTATTTCTGAAGAAAGATTTGCAGCAAAAAATAGCCTTGCGCTTCTTACTTTAGTTAAGACCTTTGCTGTGGTCTTTCCCTTCACAATGAAAGTTTTGTAAGTCCTCGTATTGTAATAGAAGTTTCACAGTCACAGATGAGGACAGTTAGCAAAGCATTCACATTTCCCTAGAAAGTTGTGTTAAATTAGGCTCTGTGAAGGAAAGAAGAGCTGTGCTTATGCTCTCAGTACTATATCCTCATCTTTGTGGTTCTTAACATAGTATTTGCTCGGTAATTTCAAGGAGTTAATATTCACAACTTTTAAAATAGATGAAAAAACAGAGGGGAGGATGAAATAAGAGAGAGTGCTTCTGGTTAATGGGGACTGAGAGTGCACTGGTGTAGGCGGGATGTCTGCTTAAATAAAACAGCCTGAACTCACTAACAGTCTCATTTCTTACACTGTGTTCTTACTGTATTCTCCGTAGTCTATCACAGCAATTATATATCACTGAACACTTGGATATGACATATATAAAGCCTTTTTTTTTGTAGTTTCTAGTAGAGTTGAACTTACGCTGCTGACCTCTATTACATTTTTAACAGAATTTGGATACAAGTGGTCAAATTTTTCACAGTTGACCAGGGACTTGAATTACCTTCTGAGTAAATCATTCCTGTGCAGGTGGGTGGATGCTGGGCTCAGAGTTTCATCCCCACCACAACTCTGGTGGGAATGTGACTTTTCTTCACCCTTCTGAACCCCTGTGCTGTCTGATTTTCTGATTACTTCAAATTTACTGAGGCTGTTGCGTCGGTGTGAGAACCATTTCATTAACTCAGTGAAGGAGATTCCAAGGAAGATTTAGGATTTATTAACATCTCTTTCTTGGTTTAGCTATATTTCAGCCTGCACTGGTGTGTGCTGTGGTTAGAATCACAGCAATGTTGGCCACTAAAACTTTTCCTTGGGACCACCAAGTTGCTCTGGAGCTGATATGTAAAGTCTACCTTACACATATGAACTCATGACAGCCATTCCAGTTTGCAGACAAAAGACAACCTTCAATTGCTTGCTGTGCAGGAGATTGGTTAAAAACCACAGAATTTCAATCTTGTGAGAAATTTCCTCATCTTTGTATTTGTGTTTATTCTGCATCAGAATAAAACCAAATATTTTCAATATTTAAATGTATTTGAGTATTTTCTTATTCATTTTCTGTCTAGATTTTTAGACATTTAAATTAATGTTATTGCTTCTTTTTTATAGAATACAGAAGCATTATATGATATGGCTTGTCTTTAAAAGAGATTATTTTAAAATAATTTAGAACAGCTGCTTTCTAGTGATTGAGTCATCTCATTTTCTAGATTAGAATCTCTTGTTTGTTTTGTAATGGAATGGTTTGACACTTGGAACAAGAAATTAACATAAATACTCAGCATATCAACTAGAAGAGCTGGTAGAGTTTTTCAGCATCCTTCTTATTCTAGGAAAGTGCTGTATTTCTTCTCCGGACACATTTCTGTGCATTTATAAATGACTCCATGGTGGGAATTTTCCATAGTTTTTTCTTCACAGTTTTTCAGTGTCTGATTGCGGGAATTTCTCTTGCTTCAGAACTTCTAGTTTAAATCAATGTATGAGAAGAGTGGCAACTTCTTAGTGTCTTCATTTTACCTTGTTATAATTTGATGCATGATACATTTATACATGAAACCCAACATCTAAGTGATCTAAGTGTTTCTTCTTCCTATAGGACAAATCCGCTGAGACAAACACATACGCACACAAACACATTTCATGTAGCCCGTTTCAGATACTCCAGTGAGGAAATAAAACAGCTTCAGTACATGGAGATGGTCCTAGCTCTGAGAAGTATTGCGGAGCTGGATGGGGAGCCTGTGGATTGAGCAGTGGGGATGTGTGCAGAGAGCAGCCAGGCAGTGCCCCAGGAGGCTCTACTGGCAGGAGCATCTCTAGTTGCAGCTGAAGCTGCAGCTACTTGAGCCCTACTGGGAGGCCCATAGAGGAACAGACCAAGACAGAGCTCTCAGATGTTAATCCATGCTTGGGATAGCATTAGTGTCTTAAGAAACAGCTGATCTCGTACTTGGAAGGGAAGAGGATTCTTTTTTCTGAGCTCCAAGAAAACTTGCTGCCTTTTCCAAAGAGAATGCCCTGGCTCTGGGGCTGCTGCTTCTGTTTCACTCATGGTTTTGCTGCTTAACCATCAGCACTTGGCTCTTACACAAATCCACAGGGTCCCCCAGTCATGAAAATATTTGTGTAGAGGACTGTAATATCCCTTTTCTTATACATGGCAAAGTGGAGTCTCAGAGAGCATCAGCTTGTTGTGGTCCTGACAAAAGTCATTGGCAGAGGTGGACACACAGCCCATGGGTCTAGCTCTACAGAGAGTGTCCGTAGGTACTTCCCTCACCACTTCAGTCACTTAGAGCTCTGCTGGTGGAAAGTGTAGACAAGCTGGAGAATAACTCTGATGAGAGTGGTAAGCTGGTAACTAGTTGGTAACACCATTAGCCTTACCAGTCCCTTTTAAATGTTGCACCTTATGGACTGATTGAAGATGGACCACATGCACAAGTCTGTACTACTGCTTTCCTCTTATACTGTTTATGTATTGAAGTTAAATGTTATGCTTTGAGGCCAAGGATTGCCTTCTCTGAATGTCTGGTTTAACAGGGTTCCTGTCTATTGGAATGGAGAGTCTGCTGCTCTGACAATGCTCTCACAGTTTGGCTATGCCACAAATCTCTTTGTAGTTTGTATATCCTAAAAAAAGCTTTTGGGAATAGTGAAGTCTGAGGCAAGTGAGCAATCTTTCTGAGAACTGACCTAAACTTTCATCTCAAATTGTGGACATACTCCCTCTTAAGTATCGTTTTCTCCTTCCTCGCTTCACATAAGTTGAATCCAGATTTTTTTTAAGGGCCTTTGGGCTTATATTCTGTCATGTAGTCAACAGAAAAAGAGAGAGACTTTTTTTTTTTAATCAGTGACGTTCCTTGGATTTTTATCTTTTAAAAACTTATCTAGCTCTATTTGCCTTAAGGAGATATTTTTTTTAAATAAAGAAAAATATCTAAGTTCACAGTGATTTCAGAACTGGTGAAGAACTGAATACTTTTATTACTATGCAGATCAAGGACAAGTGCATCTTCCGATTACATTTGTAGCCTTCTCTACAATGTGCTTGAAAATAAATACCACTGATTTTGATTAGACTACCTGTCATCCTGAAAACGTGGTTTTCAGCAGCCCAGCAGAAGGAAGTTCCTTTTTTCTTCCCAAACTCCTCATTTGCTCACTCTCCTTCAAAATTTTGTAGAATTGCTGTTTCTCTAGCACTTGATTTGCAGATAGAATGTACAGAGCGCATTGGTTCATTCCTACCTAAAAGAATAAATGCATTTTTCTTTCAGGAACTGGCTATGGCATTGACTGAGTCATGTCTATACTTTAAAATCTTTAATCCTCACTCTAACCCTAATGGTGTTTTAGCCTTGAAGAGCTGTCAGAATACTGTCCGGTGCCATGCTGCATTGCGTGGTCTTCACCTTACCTAAGGAAAAGGAGCAAGCATAAAGATTCCTTCTCCTCGCATTTAATTTCTTTGACCATTGTGCTAAGATCTCTCTCTTTCTCGGGTTTCTGGCAACTAATAAAAATTTAAAGCCTGGTTGTAATTCCTGGACAAATTAGTAGGTTTTCAATGAAATCACCATCACCTGCAAGCTGTTCAATTATAATTCTTTTAAGAGTTCTGCTTTTGCAATTTCTTGCAGCTTTGTTAGACGTGAGTGTAATTCACGGCCCTTCTTTTATGATGCCACGTCCTGGGTGTCAGCTCTGTTGAAACCATTCTTTTCTGTCCAAATAATAGGATTCACATGCTTACACCCTTCTCTGGTGTCAGTAGAATCAGTCTCTGTCTCTTATTTATCCTGCTATTATTAAAGTCCCCCTTTTTAAACATTGTACATTTATCTTTCCTCAAAAAGCAACATCTTCCTCCTGTCATAAAGCAAGCAACTTAAACATTTTCAAAGGCTCTTTCAGCAAAGCTGGGAATTAGATTCTTGTGGAGCCCTTCATAAAAAATTGAATGCTTCATGTATTAACATACATTGATTTATTCATGGTGTTTCATTACAAATAAGCGAGGATCCCATAATATCAGGAAAGGTTAGGAGAGCAGTGGAGCACATTATATTATATTGACAGCTCGGTTGAAATTGAGCTGCCTTTGGATTGAATTTGGAACGCAGGCAAGGAATTGGCTGGTAAATAAGTCATGAGTTTTACTTGCAAGTGTCTGTGTATCAACAGGGTTGCTGTGGGTAAGTGTACTGGAGCTTGAGCAGAATTTCAAAGGTGTGCTTTCAGCTTGGATTCCCTTGAAGATGTGTTAGCACCAGCAGCGGGTGTATTCATCAATGGCTTTCCAGGTCTAACCTGCTAACTTATTCTCTCATGCAAAAACCGGGCACAGTACTACATGTAAACCTGCAAACTGAGGCTAAAAATGGGGAGGGAAATGGTATCAGAAGCTGGCTTACAAGCTCAGAGAAAATAAGACCTTTTGTCTAAAGACTTGATGATATCGATTGCATTTAAACACACCATTTCATTTCAACGTATTCTCTTTAGCACAGGAAAAGACTTCCAAAACCTCTGTTATCAGTAAAACACTCCCATTGTTTTTTTCAGCAGCCTTTTGAGAAGACCATTTGCCAAAAGGAAAAAAATCCTTCATGGAAAATGTATCCATGTTTGCACCAAAAGTTTTTGTATGTTGTTGGGGATTGTGTGGGAAATTCTCATGAAAGTTCTGCAGTGCTCTGTGCAGGTTTGGCAGCAGAAGTTCTGAGACTTGGAATAAAAAGCAATTTTTTTGTGTCTTTTGTTGTAACTCAGCACACACTGAGGTTTTAGTGAAGAGAAAAGATTAATTTTTTCCTAAGAAAAGTCTTGGAAAAATTGTCACGTTTATTTGACAGCATCCAAATAGAGAGCTGCTCACTAGAGATACTGAAATAATATCTGTCATTGTACTTGCAACGTCTAGTGTCAAGAGATGGCAAAATAAGGGAGCAGAGAAAGGCCAGGTGCAGAAGACCCCTTATCACCGTACTTTCCTTGTTCTTCATTTACAGATTACATACAAGGCTGTTGGGTCTCTGGATCCCAGTGCTGACCTGTCCAGCCAAAGAGGGAAGGTCTTCAAACTAAGGAATGAAACACATCACCTCTTCGTAGGGCTATACCCAGGGACTACGTATTCATTCACTATCAAAGCCAGCACAGTCAAGGGCTTTGGGCCACCCATCACTACACGGATTGCAACGAAGATTTCAGGTACTACTTTGGAAAAGAACTAAAAAGAGCTTTTTCCTAGAGCTTTTTTGTTTAGACCTGCAGCTGATGCACGAAACAATAAAATGCTATTCAGCTTAATGTCTACAAGTTTTGTAGGGCAGATATTTACAACAGCCACAATCCAGTATCTGTGTTTGTTTGGGTTACAAATGCAGTGGTTAATTTGTAGATATTTTAAACATCCATGCATATCTTTGTGGAACATTTTAAATGAGAACCTTCATTAGTTCTAGAAGGAAACTATCCCTATAATAATTGTTAGTATTATATGCATGGCTGGGGAAGTTCCTTCAATAATGTGGCTTTTATTTCCAGAATGCACCAAAATGGACATAATGAAGTAATTGAATTAATAGGGCAAGGAGGCTAAAAATAAAGGAGGAAAGTGCTTTTATGTTTTCTTTCTGAGTAAGGGCAGAGAGGAGGCTTGAGGTAAGCAGACAAGTATATGAAAGGCACTAAAATCAGGAGGCATTGCAAAGAGAAGGTGCATGTGTTTCTAGGAAAAAAAGGAAACTTGCTATAGAAAAAGATGGATAAAGGGATGGTAGAGATGATATTGGCAGACATATATAGACTTTAATTTTAACATTTAGTTGATAGAACTAAAATAGGTTCTCTAATAGAGTTTAAAGTTGTCGGTTTGGGGACTACCTAGCGTGTTTTTTCAGTAAAAGCAAAATAAACATTTGGGGCATTCAGGACGGTTGTAATGCTTGAAATTACAGCTGGGTGGCATAGGAAAGAGTGCACAACAGTGCATATGTTCCATTGCCCTATTTGAAAATGGGTTAATAAAAATAAGTTGTTAGCAGTAAGTGGCAGTGTAAATTTTAAGGAAGTAAAATGTGTCCATTCCCTCCACTAACCGTCAGCGGGGTTTCAACCCTTACCATTTAATGCAGAGCACTCAGAGTAAAGCCGTTAGCTGTGGTAACAGCTCTGTGAGCTGTTGGGGTTTGTGCAGCCCTGCAATGAAGGGAAAGCCCTCGTGCACTCTGCTACTTGTGAACAGAGAAATAAAACAGCACCATAATGGTAGTGCTTCTTCCCTCTGCCTCAGTGTCTTTGCATTATACTCTTCAGTAAGTGCTCAAATTGTGTTAGAAGCCTGCATGATTATTAACTGTATGCACACTGAGCTTGTTTGTTTTTTGTTGGGTTTTTTTTTCTCTATCTTCCGAACATCTGATTCACAATAGGTAGGCACAGACTTGATGCAGGCGTTAGGGTACTCTCTGACATTAGATTGTCTCTTTGCATGGTCAGTTCTATGCATGAGATTGAGAAATGACTGTTAAACTTGCTCTAAGATTCAGTCCCAAGGTTGGCAGGGAGAAGGATTTTTGAATTGACTGGAATGTCCTTGCAAGACTATATATGTTTTAAAACAAAGAGATATCTATGCTGTAGCAATGTCTGTGTGTCTGTGTTTATATGAGTGGGCTTGTTTATGTCTTAATCACAATTAAACTGCATAATTCCTGAGGAGTTCTCTTAAGGCAGGGCTAGGACCTTGTGAAAGAGGCATTAAATTGATGAGCAGTGCTTGCTGCTTTAGAAAGATCACTACTAATTATAATTTTATTGAGATACTACACAACTGGTCCATGTTGAGTACACAAGAAAACTGCTATATCTTAGTTCAGTGTCTCCTGATTAACACAGACCCTGATTGCTGACTTACACCATTAGCTAGTCCTGCCAAGACCTACGTTTCTTGCATTTGCTGCTTAACTATATGGTGTCAAAGTAAGATTGTGAAATCTCTGTGGCAGGTGCAATGTTTTACACAGAAGATAACAAACAAGTTCTCACGCACAGCCAGGAGGCGACATCTGAGCTAGCTAGTGTATCATGAGCAATTTAGTGGCACCAGTGCAGCACTGTAGTTAGGTTAGAAGAAGCTGCTTCGAGGGAGAATAACTGAGTCTGCAAAGGCAGAGCCCAGCCTGTTTCTGGTGTGAAAACAGCCTGCAGCCTTCCTATAGCACTGTGTTGTGCTGTGCCACCATCCCCTCAGGCCAGAGCAGGTGCTGAACAATTCTTCCTGTGGCATCTCTGGCAGCTACGATGATCTCTGGGACAGAAAAGCACTGTTGATGTGCGTCATCTTTAAATGACTCGCTCTGCTTCTTCCCCTTGGTGCAGGGCAGTGTTTTCAAAGAAATCCTGAAGGAATTGGCATTCATTCTGAACTCATTGCCAGCTTATTGACAAGGAACTTGATAGCTGAGCTGATAATAGCAACCACTGTTCTTGACAGTTTTCAAGAATTTAGATAAAAATCCTGATTGTAAACAGGATTACAGTAGAAATTGCTGTGATAGGATTAAATATGGGACCCCTGCAATGCAGCTTGTCCTTGTGAGTTAAAGATGAACTATGTGTGTGAATTCTTCTGTTTGCTTCATGCTTTAAAGATATTTGAACAAAATTTGCATCCTTGGAATAAATTTGATGGTACTCTGCTCTCATGACCTCTTCCACAGTAAAAGTTATGTCCCAGGCAGATGTCTGCTGGTGGGGAAGGGAGAAGTAACATAGTAAATAAAACATGTTTCCTGAGGAAGCCCATTGTACTTCCATGAAATGACCCTAATAGAAGATAACAAAGCAGAAGCAGAAACTAGTTTTTGGCTAAGTGTAAATACTCAGTAGTTTTCCATATTGCTGTGAGGAACACATCAGCGAAGTGATGGGGATACTGTGCTGGGTATTGCCTGAGCACGTCCTTGGAAGCTGCGGAGCTGCCTGTTGATTCAGCATCACTAAAGCACTATGATAAAACGCCATGGATTTGAGTGCTAAAATAACCTGGCTAATTCATGTTCCTCTCTTCTCATGCTTTTGTGCTTCTGTACTGCTGGTGCACCTCTCTGGTATTTGCCGGGGTGGTTTGTGCATGGCTATGGTGGTATCTGGGGTATGGTTAATCTCCCCCTCGATTGTTGAGGTGATCGCCTGGTTTCTTTTCCTCTCTATTACTGAGTTTGTAATTAAGTTCATTTTTCCTTTTGTTATATCACCCGTGGTGAGTGGGTTTCTCTCTTCTATTGCCAGCCATGTAGTGTCATTTCTGCGCCCCATCGGGATAGATGATAAAGTCTATATCTGCTTATGCATCTGCCTCCTCGTGGTGGTGGCGTTTTTTGTGCTGGGCTGGGTAATTGACAAAACAGCTTCATAACACACCCTTCATCTAATCAAAGAGACACAGCTTAAGTCTGTGTATTAAAAACTCTATCTGAGAAGTGGGAGGTCTAATCCAGTGACAAGAACAGTGGACAGGAGCCAGGTCTCCTTGGTGCTAGTGTCAGCTCTGCCACCGATGGACTCATCCTAAGTGGTATCTTTTAACGCCTGTGCAGGTTTTTTCTTCACCTTTAAAACTGAAGGAATGATCTCATCTCAAAGGATTACTAAGCCTTAAAAATTCAAGACAGCATTTTCAAGGCCAGCTTGAAGATTTGGCTGTCCAATTCCTGTTTAATTTTAACAGGAAAAAAGTTTACCAATATCTAAGCGGTTTGGACAGTTTTAGTCATACCATTGGTTAGTATTTTGATATATCATTTGAGAAAAGTTAAATGGTCTCCAAGAAACGTTAATATTACATTGCCATCACTACCAAAGGCAGTAACTGGTATATAACAAGTGTGTTGCTCTTTGTTCTGCTGTAGCACCCTCAATGCCAGAATACGACACGGACTCCCCCCTGAATGAGACTGACACAACCATCACTGTTATGCTGAAGCCCGCTCAGTCCCGGGGAGCACCTGTCAGGTAGGTGTTTTGTCTTCTCCTTTCACAGTTCTCCCCTCTCCTTCTTCCCCAGGCGTCACTCATGCCTCTCTCTCTTTCTCCTCTGACAATGTAGCTGCTGAAAGCGAGCGCTGGCTAAAAGGCCGGCTCTGCTGTTGATTCTGCCTTTCACAGACTCCTTTTAGAAATGCCCCAACCTACTCGCCTCTCATGGTTAACCTCCAGGAAGGATTACTGATTGCATTGCGTGGGCTTGGTACCCTTTCAGCATCACTTCAGGTGCCTTTGCAGCCCTGGAGCAGAGCAGTGCATGCAGCTGTGTGCTGTGACGCTGTGCACTGAGCATCGCTGTGCAAAGGTGGAGGAGGCTTCAGGCCTTCATCTCCTGCCCTCTATCCTGTGATGGACAAGGCCCTTTTGCAACTATTGTATGAATGCCCAAATTGTCTTTAATGCTTGTGGATACATTTGTTCAGATTCTGGATCTCACTACGCTCCTCACACCTTCATGTTACAATCCAGCTGTTGCTCCTGGGCCAATTGAGGAATGAAGTAGTAATTTCATCCAGAAAACATGAACTCTGGTTTAAGCAAGGCTTTGCCAGATGTAGGCGAGCAGTTTCCCTTGGTAGACGATTTAGAGGCAGGGAGCTGCACAGGCACCTGTGGAATAAAGTGAGGACCCTGCAGAAAAAGATTGTTTTCTGGCTGTCTCTGAGCTGGTTCCCATTCTCAATGATGAGATGTTGAAATGGGACATTCAACTGCCGATTGCTCCCTGAATGGGGGAACATGACTTACAGAGAGGTCTGTACTGCCTTGCTCTCTTTTGTCTAGGTGAATTTGTACCTGGTGAAAGGCACCAGTACAGATAACAAGCTCCACTTGTGAGCTGGCACTGCCTTATCTGTTGCTGGCAGAAGTGCCAGTTGGTCATTCATCCTGCCAGACTCAGCTGAGAGCAGGAATTAGTCGCATATGATAAAAACAGTGGCTACTGCTTTGCGGAGGCATCCAGCAGCCATTACCTCCCTGTAGGCTCTTCAGGCTTTTACGTCCACTTTTCACAAGACACTTTAGAAATTTTTCCTGTGGGTGGTATTTTAAGAACCCCTAGTCCCTTCTTTCAAAGTGACTTGGGTTTCTATGCCCTACTGACAGGTTCTTAGTGTTTTTGAAGGATGCCTCACTAAGTATTCAGAAGCAAATTGCTCAGATGTAAACTACCTGATTTAATGAAATATCCTGTATCAGTCGGGGACCCACCCAACATCACAGCTTTCACCTAAATTACATTGATAGTCTCAAGCAAAAAAATCTGCTCTTTAAGACTTCACACCATCCCTTTTCCACTCTTTCTGAGTAATGTATTTTAAAGTTTCCCTTTCAATCTCTGGTACTCCGCATAAGCAAATTTAGGAGCCTATTTTCTGAGTCCTTTAGGGATGTTTTTCTGCTGGAAAAGAGCAGTAAAATCACACAGCTCAGTTTTGTTTTATTTCTTTATATGAGGGAACATTCCTGTATCTCGTTTTACCACCTGCTGTCTTAAAAGTGTTGCTATTTTGTCTTTTTATTGAAAAGTCTTGTGATTTTTCTCGAAGTCAATTTACTATACTTTAACTGCACTCAGTGAATAATGTCTTTTCCAGCAAATGCATCTGTTATAAAAAATTTGGTAGAGGTTTTTATAAAATTTCACTCTAGTTTCTTTTAATTGCGTTGTAGCCTAATATATACACACTCGCAGAAAGTGCAATATTTTCATGCCACATCTAAGTGGTAAGATTACTTCCTATTATGAGCCCATTTCATTGACTCAGAGTTGTGTGTATAAAACCCAGAATGGACAGAGGTGGGGGAACGGGGTCTCGGAGAGAATTTTAGCTTTTTATTAACAATGGCAGGCTCAGAATGTGTGAATTCCTTTCCCTGTAAAACCATCTATACTCTTCATAGTCTAGCCTCAACAAATCCAGTTATTTTAACTTTAGATTTTTTTCCTTTTGGTCTGTTCTGCACTGTATTATTCTTAATATTTCCTCTTCTATGCTGGGGATGGTGAGTTGGAGTACGTGTCGGGGTGTGACTGGGAACTAGTAGCTGTAGCTAAGATAGTTCTGTGACTTTGTCTTGTGCTATTTCATTCTGCTGACATCTGAGCAGCATATAGATGGAGTACAGTCTGCAAGAGCATTTTTAGAGTAATATTGGAGAGTATTTAAAAGAAGTCTCATTATATTCCCATTCACCTGAAATGCAGGTACGCTGAAGTCAAAGTCACTTTCAACATTAAGACATTCCTGACATTCCCCAGTGCTCATGATAAATAACTTAAATGAGGTTGTTTATAAAACTAATGATCATGAACTCGACGTTGTTAACAATCTACAGATAACAGTGAAGACTTTTTCATATGAACTAATAGGAATAGTATAAACTTAGATATTCTTTGATCTGTTTTGTCCTATTGCTAAAAGAAAGATGAAGCCTCAGTCAGCATAAATATTCTACCTTGTGGCACAGGCATTTCATTAGTGCCTTTATTTTCCATGGTATAACCTGCAGAGCTTGACTCTACGTTGTCCTTTAAAAATAACTTTTAGGTATTCTTATATCAATCTGAAACCTGTGAATGGTGCTATGATTGATTTCCTGAAGACTGACATTCATATATAATAGATTCAGAAGAGGAAAGAAGAATGCAAGTGTTCTCAATCTTTACTCCTCAAGTCTTTCCTGAAAATCTCCAATGTGATTTTGAGCATAATTCTGCTTTTGAATCTGTTATTGTCAGGAGGGCTGAGTCAGTCCTTCATAGATTATTCACGTATGACATCTTTAGATGTCTGTTTGAGAATTTATATCCCATTCCCTGCTTTAGAATCCAGCTGTGAGGGATTTTATCTACATGCTACGTCCACTGGGCTGGTTTTTGTGTGTTGGGTATTTAAAAGTCCGTCTGGTTTATTAATATGTGGTTGTTTCTATCAATCTCCCTATACTACTATTATGGAGAAAACCAAATTTTTGGAGTATGTATTAGTTTTGAGGATTTCAGAGTTTAAATAAATGCTCCCCTTAGGTGTGATTGCCTTGTCGATATACTGCTCTTTGTATTGGAGTTGTAGGACACTGTAGAAGGACATTAGGGAAGAGCCTGCAATTATTTTGGAGTTTCAGACAATGGATAACGTTTTTCTTGGATAAAGATGGATTTAATCTCCCTGTCTTCCTGCAGTTCTCTGAGGTGTATCAGCAAATAATCTGTGATGTTCTTTTGTGTGTCTGCCAGCATGCAGGTACAGGACAGTCTTTAGGCGCCCAACCCCTGTACTGTACTAAAGAACTGTGAAGCCAGGGAGGGACTTTTTACAAGGGCTTGTAGTGATAGGACAAGGGGTAATGTCTTCAAACCAGGGGAGGGGATAATTAGGGTAGATGTAAGGAAGAAGTTCTTCACCGTGAGGGTGGTGAGACACAGGAACAGGTTGACCAGGTAGGTTAAAGATGCCCCAACACCAGATATGTTCAAGGCCAGGTTGGACGGGGTTCTAAGCAACCTGGTCTAGTGGGAGATGTTCCTGCCCATGGCGGGGGGGTTGGAACTAGATGATCTTTAGGGTTCTTTCCGACTCAAATGATTCCATGATTATTAGAACAAAGATATTCACCCTTTGCACTTGCCTTTATGCATATATATGTTGGGGGGGAAGGAATATATAACTTTTATCTATATATCTGCACAGTGTATGTACCATGTGTAAGTGAGCCTGGATAAATACATTCAGGTAAGAGTAATTTATTGTGTATAATTATAACATATAACATAATTATACACGTGCAGTGGTCATATACTTGTAACCACTTTGGTGAGGAAGGATGGGTGACTTTATTAACATACATCTTAAAGGAAATCAGTAAATCTGATGTAAAATATATTTAGAGGTACTGAGCAAAGGTGAAACCAATATTTTCCTATCAACAGGCAGCCAGTAGGAGAAACTAATTTATATGGACCAAGCCCCATGTTACTCTTGAGTATTATCTGATTCTTGGTCTCCCAAGCGTGAAATAAAGGAAATATTTTTGGTCTATGTGATGCTAAACAAATTAAGAGAAAATAGCTGTTGTATTTTTTAAGAGAACACCTAAGAACAGTGGGGCTTTTTCTGGTTTTATGCTCAAGCTATCCTCCACGCAGATAATCCTTAATGATGTATCTGTGTATTTATGGATTCCTACATACAGTAACGAATGAAAATTTCATGTGACGAAGGAGAGTGGTATTGCTTCCATTTTATGTTGGAGAACGGAAACTTTGACTAGATAAAACTTGCCTTCCATTTCAGTCTGCAACGAAGTAGAAATTAAAAATCTCTGGAGCCATAAGGTATAAATGTAATCTCCAGATAATTCTTTAGGGGGTTTTTGTTACATCAGACATCATCTGTTCATCCTGAATTTACCTTTCCTGTATTTACCTTTCCTGTATCCCTCTCAGTAGCATCATAGAATACCAGGTTGAAAGGGACCTCAAGATTCATCAGGTCAAACTTCTCTTGGGAAAAGTCAATCATATTTTGATTTTATTTTTATGCACACTGGTTCTTTCCGTGCTTATGAAGGAGTGGTTTGCCAGCCTAGTGACTTTGATTCTATGGTGGAGGAGAAATGAGACAACCACCTGCAAACCTGCAGAATTTGCTGGGGTTTTTCTTTCAGTTTACAGATGGTGGCCTTGGTGTATAGATCTCCATAGCTATATACGGAGCAATGCTGTTCAGCTCACTGCTTTGCAGCTTCTTAGTGGCATCACGTGAGCTTGCCTCAAGCATTTATGTTGATAATTAATTCATTAATGCCAGGAAAGGGTGGCAATTTCTTGTTCTTAAAACTCCCACACAGCGTACCTTGTGTTTGAAAATAAAGACTGGAGTCAGGGATCAGCGAAACATTAAGAAAGGTTCTAAAGCTGAAAGCCATGAGGAGCATAACAAATTATCATGGCCTTGGTAATTTTGAAAGTTCAGTTGCCTTGATGGGCATGTTAAAAATACCTGGGAAATAAAACTCCTGGCCTGCTTCTTCTAAGCTCATATTCAAATGTATGCCTCATGTGACTTGGCTGATTGAATACAGGGCAAACAGTCATCACATTAGATCTTTTAATTTTGTAGTATCTAATGAGGAATGAGATTATCAATCTAGGCTTCTGGTATTGTAAGCCTAATTATCTGTATTAATTAACATCTCCTATAATATACCTCAGGGATATTGTTCTGAAATCACTCAAGCTTGGTCTCTCCTGCATGGCAATCTGCCTTTCATTTAGGCAAGAGTTTGGAAGGTAAATGAGCAAGCTTCTTTCCTTT
>JAVSBS010006314.1:0-13361 GCA_033124195.1 Coracias cyanogaster | reverse complement strand
TTGTGGTGCCTCTCCACGTGCCACATCCTGCCAGGACCCCCTTCCTCTTCACGATCCCTGGCTGAACCTGCTCATTCCCATGGGGAAGTTTTGGGTGAGCGCGGACCAGTTGGGAGCCTGCGCCTGAGCTTCCAGGAGGAGGGGAGGGGAGTGCTGGGCTCCAGCAGAGCCGAGATTTCAGCTGAATATGGATGACATCATTATACGGGTGATCCTTTCAGCAACAGCGAGCTGGGTTTTAAAGTAGCGACCTACAGCATACAAATGATGGGTTTAAAGGAAATAAAAAAAGAGATGATTTGAATAGCATACATTTATAGAAGAAAAGCCTTTCCCCCCCCCTTCCATTTCTAATATCTTTCTAAGGGGCAGGCGCTGTGCATTTGAGAAGAAATTAAAACACTCCTCCTAAATACACTCCAGGCAGTAACAATGGCAAAGTTAAGAAGGTTATGAGACTTAGTTGTCCCAGCAACATGTCATCAAGTTGAAATGAGGAGGAAACACAGATAACGTAAGAAAGAGGAGGGGGGAGGAGAAGAATAAAACCACAGGAGGAAAAATGCCAAGAGATTGAGAAAGAAAAGGGAAACCCCTTTTTATTTGCTGTTTCATTAGGATGAATCTGATTTTATAGTCTCTAAAAGAGGCTAAAATATAATCTCCTTTTGTGTAATGCGCATGTTAGGAAAATGTGTCATCAGCAATTCTTCTGTACACTGCAGCAATATTAAAAAAATTAGTAGAGATATTCAAGTTGAGCTACAAAGAAAAACAAACAGAAGACTCACTTTTCAAGCCCGAGCTGTCTTTTAAGAACATTTTCAACTTTTTATTAACCTTTTTGATTGCCCCTTATGGTTTCTCTCTGCCACAGCAGAAGAACTCAGGGTTTCAAAAGGAAGACAAAGCACACCAGGGGAAGAGGGCTGAAATGCAGCTCTACCTGCCTAGCAAGCCTGGAGCTCTCCTGACCCTTCCAACACAGCAGGTTTTTGTGCTCGGTGCTGTATGTGGGCACATGGAGAAAGCACCTTCGCCTTGTGTGGTGCGATGCAGTGCGTGGCAGAGGACGGAGAAGTGGCGAACGAATAGAAATGAGAGGCTCTCTGAGCCATAAACCCAAACCTGTCTGGCCAAACACAGACTATAGTTATCCATGTTTAAAGCACCATCAACACCCATTTCACACGTGGGAACCCAAGTGTCATAGGAGTCTACAGCTACTGGTGGAGATCTCTCCGAAACCTTGGGAGTTTGTATGGTGCCCATCAGTGCCCTCCGGTGTCCTTCACATGTACGTTGGTTTTGGGGTACTGTAGAAGGACACGTATCTGGTCATTGACTTCACGTTGGTATTTCCCCCTGATGTTGAGGTTTGATCCCTGGCTAGAGTCACTAGGCAAGACTTTAATTAAAATAGAAATTAATAAATTAATCATGCGCCCAGCCTCATTGGCAGTTGCTGCAGGAGACTTGGGGCTGCTGAGAAGCAGGCTGCTTACTCTCCAGACAGCGGGCACTGGGGTGGTTGGCAGCTATTTCAGTTACAAGGGGACAGTGATACTGGAAGTAACGGGGCTGAACTGGGGGAAACTTGAGCTGACTGCTGATAACGGAGCGAGGAGGCTGTGGAAGAGCCCCTCTACCAGCAGACCAAGCACAGCATCCCCCAGACTGAACCCTTCCTGGAGAGGAGATGGTTTTGTGCTGAGATCAGTGAGTGATGAGGAGGATTAAGCACCAGCGTTGTCCATGTGTTGGGGAAATGAACTTCATGGTCCCAGAGAGCTTTTCTAGCTATATGTCCCTAAATGTGGACTGAGGAACCCAATTTTATGCACTACTTTAAAAAATCTTGATCCAGGCATTTTTTTGTGTGTGTGTACCTCCAAACTCATGATACCCCTTAAGTCTCTCAGCTGCATTTTTTAAAGCCTCAGCAGTATATTTTAGCATGCTCCTTGCTGAGATATTTTTGGTGCTTGTACGTTATATGCAACCACCCGAAATTCTGCTCTCTGATAAAGATCTCTCCTCTCTCCTTCCCACGCTTTTCTTCCACAAAAATATTTATTTGTTGTGCTTTCTCTTTAATTGTCTCTTGCTGTGGCTTCTTGTTGTAGATTATATTTTAAAGCAAGGATTGATTTACTTAATTGATGGAGAGCTTTGCCTGTGAGGATTTAATAATCCTTGCTATTTTATCTTTGCAATAATTGCTATGTTTGTGATTATTTCAAAGGACTAAGAAAAAGCAGACAACAAGAAAACAAGCTCATCCACTCCTATTTCACAGCTTCTCCAGGCACCTGGGTGGGCTCCTCCTCTGCAAGATGTTCTCTGTGCAGCAGCTCAGGGAGGACAACCAGGCAATGCATGGGGTGAGATACTGGAGAAAGGTGAGGACCCAGGGCAGGGAAAGCTCTGTCATGAAGATCACTTAGGGCCTCAGTGGCATGGTGACACTGAGGACTGAAGGCCGTCCTTCTAGGGGAGAATGAGGAATAGCCATCAAGGAGACCTCCAGATCCTGCAGCCATCTCTATAGCTACATTCGGTCAAGAGTGGTGCAATTGTATAACTGCACCAGGGCGAAGGCTGGTGAAAGAGATGTCGTGCCCCTTCACACTGCCTTGTTGCTGGGATGACGTTGTCACAACATCACATATCCATGCAGCAAGGACAAGAGCCTTCCCCATGCTGTTTCTGGACAGAGAGGGAAAAGGCTTGTCCCTGCCCATGTGAAGGTAAGTGTGGTGGTGGTGTTGAAAAGCTGCCTTTTCAGTAAAAAGGGTATCATTTATGTCCTTCTGGCTTTGGGCCCACTGTGAATCCCTGTGGGCTTAGACCTGATGGAGAGGATGATGGTGACATGCCACATGAGGACACTGGGTGCAAAGCCACGCTTGTGTTTGCTGTAGGACTTTGGATATGATGCCATGGTGGTGCTTGCTGTGGGATGTCTGGTGGGAGACCAAACTGGTGTTCACCACAGAACACTGGACGTGAGGCCACATTGATCTTTGCCATAGGATGTTGGATGTGAGGGCAAACCGGAGTTCACTGTAGAACACTGAGTATGCGACCACACTGGTGTTTGCCATGGGGTAGTGGACATGGAGCCACGCTGGTGTTTGCGGTGGGACACTGCCACATTAGGCCGCACTGGTGGTTGCTGTGGGATGCCAGTGGCGCAGCCATGCTGGTGTTGTTTGCCAGCTGGCCGCTGGAGGCTGCTGCTGTCTTTGCAGTCACCGGCAGCTGCCTGCAATCCCTGAGCAGCCCTCGGGAGCTCTGCCCGGCCAGCACAGCAGAGGCAGGAGGTGCGGTGGAGACTCCCTGGGCCTCCTCCTGCAGCCCAGGGCTGAGCAAGGCCGGGAGTCATCCTCCCTTGGCTTTCTTTCCTTCATAGGAAGGGAGGCAACAGGCTACGAAGGGATCTTAGGATGGGAGAGGGGTCTCTGTGCCACACGTTGAAGGAGGAGGATGGTCTTCTAACTGATCAGTGCCCAGGCGTGTTTGTATAAGGAATACAGACTTTTCAATCGCCTCGATATTTTCTTAGATTTAGAAGCTGTTAAAAAAGGGTCACAGCTCTGGTATTATTGACATCCCTCATGTAATGCCAGGGCCCTGAGGGTACTAATAAACCTTAATTGCCCTGAGCAGGCTCACCTGGGAGCCTGGCCCACACACCTTGCTGCCCATAGGCTCAGGAGCTCCATTTAAGCCCAGACCTGGGCATTTGTTCTAGGCTTGGGTCATGTTGTAGGTGTGCTTGTCTCCAGTTGTGCCTCTCTTCTAGGTAGGTCTTGAACGTATGTTGTGTTTAGTTGGTTTCTGCCCTATGTTTTAAGGGGACTTCATAGATGGACCTTGGACCTCGTGCATCTCCTCACCATGTCAAGGGCTGTTGATGGACCCTGTTGCTAGAGCTTGCCTATGTGCTGCTGAGGGACTGTGCCTTGGTGGGTGAGGGTGCTGCCAGTGCTGGGGTGACCATTAATTCCCATCTTGCACAGCAGTGCTGCTACCAGCTGTGTAGTACTAGATACAATCTGACTGCAGCTACCCTGCTGTATGAAGCTTGCTGCTGAGGAACCTGGTTTTCCTTCAACCTAAGAAGCTCCCCCTACTTTAAAGCTCATGGGTGGGGAAGATAAACTAGATAGAGCATGCTTTGAAAGCTACTAGGTTTAAAGCTTGGGTGTGAAGCAAAGTCCAAGCTGGACACGCAACATAAACTTCTGTGGGAATGATGTGCTGGTCTTCAAGTTTCCACAGGCATGGTGACTGCAGAGCAGCCTTTTTCTGACTTATAATTTGATCAAATCCTTGGAATACATGGGAAAAATCCTTCAATTACATAAGTCTAATGTCTCAAACCAAAATGCCTTCAGTGTATGGAGCCTGCCAAGCTTTCAGCAATTGCAGGTGGTATTTCTCACCTTCTAAGTGTCTTGCTAGTTCTCTTGATTTCAGCTTCCTTGCATCATCTTAGTGTGATGTGTGCCTCATCACTTGTCTGCACCTGGTATGGTGGGTGCTGAATGTGTGCTCAATCATAGTGAGCAGGAGGGGGGCAGTGGGGTTTGAGGTCTCTCCCAGCCCCACTGCAAGGTGAAATCATGCAAGGATTAAGAGCTCAGAGCTCAGGGGGCCTTCATCAGTCTGAGTAGACTAGATTAGTTCCTAGCAATACTTACTGGGCCAGCTCAGCTCCTGCTGCTGCTTTGTATGCATGTTCCTGGTGCTAAATCCAGGGAAGCAGAGTCTGGTGATGTGATTGCAGGAATGGAGCTCGGCTTGATCAACTCCTAAGCCCAGTGGCTGAAGTCCAGTGTTTTTCCTAAACCTGTAAGGGCTGGAATTGCTCAAGATGCTCCTAAGTTTAAGACCTGCCTAACACCTGGGCAACTGTGTATTAAAATCAGCTGCTATACCTGGAAGAAAGTAATATGAGGCTTATCTTTGAACCCTAATCCTCAAGATCACCTCCCTCAATGAAAGTAATGTGAACACCAGGGAAAGAGTTTGAGTCAACTGTTGGACACAAATTCTACAGCTCTGCATGAGGTGGAACAAACAAACATGGCTCTAGCAAAGAAAACTGGGCTTTGCTTAATGTACTGGGATGCCAAAGCCCAGAGCTTTGTCAACATGTTTTAGGAATCAACTTCAAAAAAAGCAGGCTTTTGGGTACTGAATGGTGGAGAAGGGTGCTGCAATCTAGAGGCTTAATTTGGGAGGAGGGTTTTTTCTGATTAAGAGGGATGGTATTTGAAGACAGGGGTGTGCATTGGGGTGTAAATCCACAGGGATAGTAGGAGAACAGCTGATAAGAAACTTGAGTGTCTGAGGCCATGCTCTTGACACAGGTTACAGCTAGAATGGTTGGATCTTTCCTCTTCAGCTACTCAACTGGTAGGTCCCACTCAATGGGCAGAAGTCTCCAAGGTCATTGATTCCAGTCCCTCACACTCAACTGCAGATAGATCCCAGAGGTATGTAGTCCACCGTGGCCTCTCTCCTGTCCCCTAGATGCATACTTGTTTCCACTAACTGTAACAAATAGGTGATGTCCTTAGGTCCCTGTACACTGCTGGTGATGTGAAATCCTGGCTTTGCTCCCAGAGCTGATCCTGACTTGGAGGTAACTAGGGAGAGCTTTTATGAATAAAAATAACATAGGCTACTGGAATCTGTGCTAAGAAAGACTAATCATGCCAGAGAGGTAGTGGAGACTCATGTGGTAGCTTGGTCAATGTCGTGATGGAGTAGGTCCTTCCAGCATCTCTCTGGCAATATACCATAACAGAATCACTCCGAGTAAGAAAAAAAACCCCTGGCATTTCGTGAGGCAGCTTCTTTTGTGGCAGAGCAGAGTTTTTCCTCAGTGGGAGAAATTTATATCCAAAATGACGGATACACTTGACTCCGTGCCTTTAGGCATCTAGGGTAATAGCTAAAAGAGATGGAGAACACAGAAGGCAGCAAGCGTGGTTGGCTAAGGTGAGACATATCACTGCAGAAGCAGATTTACAACAACTTTGTATTCCCAGGGGTAGAGACCTCTGGGGTATCTACTAGGGGCATCAGATGACTCTAGTAAGGAAGCATTCATAATGGACAGAAGGACATGTTTCTTTGCACCGTGTATATCTAAGCAGCTGGCTTTATTAGTGCTGGATGATCATCCAATGGCTGTGCTGGGTCTTCTGAATAAATTCCTGGGCTACCTTTGTCAGCTACTCTCCTGTTTGACCTAAATGACAAGAAGGCATGGCATGGCATGAGTGGATGGTCCCTACTTGGTCCCAGTAGGATTCTGAGTGTTCTAGGGCTGCAAATACCTTTTGACTTGGAACAGAAAGGGGAGAAATGCAACGCATTCCCTGGAAATGCCTTGCTATCTCTGACCCCACTCTTTGTGTGCAGAACTTGCTGCTGGGAGTCCTTCATTTTTGTGGTGCTTAATCTTCCTGGGGCTTGCATCTGGTACTTGCTTCGTGAGCCATTTCATGGGAGCCTCAAGCATCTGGGCAGCTGGTTACAGGAGGTTTGCATCAGTGCCTGCCTGCATATTCCTCCTTCATGGGCAAGCAGTGAGGGCACTCTACGAATGGTGGAGACAGGAACACTGTGGTTTGGAAGTGGCGGCACTTGAGGAAGAATCTGTCCTTCCTTCCCTCCTTTCTTCCATAGAAGCAGCCCCCACCCTGCGATCACAATCTTTTTTTTTTTTTATATATGCTGGGGAAGGAGGGGAGCAGGGAGGAAAATCTCATTAAAGACCTTGCTATTGGGAATGGCTGGATGTCTCATTAGAGAAGGCAAAATGACTCGTTTCCTTTCTGCAGGATTTTTCCAGGAACTCCATGGAGGGAAGGAGTTCATTTAAAAACAAATATACATGCCAGTGTGCCTGCAGGGCACAGTGTTTCAGCACGGGGGCTTCTATCCCAGCACCCAGGGAAGAGCTGAGCGGCCGTTTCTGAAAGGGAAACCTAGTAGGTATTTGGCTTTGGATCTGGCTGTTGCTTCATTTGCCTTGTCTCATATCATGTAAGTGCTGAACGGGGATGGATGGGTCTGCTCTGCTGGAAACCAAGTGCAATGGAAAGAAAGAGGGGAGGAAGAGCTAAAGTGGGGGGGGTTGAACCTCCCTTCCCACCACCCGACCTGCAGACAGTGTGCACACACGCATACTTGCACACGCAATCACTGCAGTAGTACTGTGCTCCTGCCAACAGAAACTTAGAGAGGGGGGGAGAGAGACAGCGAGAGACAGCAAGCATACTTATCAAGTGGCTTGGACCGTAGCCGATTTGAAATATTACTAACCTTGCATTTTCAAATTTGATGCACAACAACCAAGATGCTAATACTTTCCTTAGTTTAGAAAAAAAAATCCTTTCACCCATCTCTTCTAGCCGAAGATTAGGAGAGAAGCTTTAAGAAGATTTAAAAAAAAAAAAAATCAACTTCTGAGCAGCGGAAAAAATGGTTTGTGATTCAGGGGCTCCGGGCAATTCATCATGGAAATTGGGTTTCTTAGCCGACATCATGTGAATCCTTTCGGCCCTGTCAACTTTTTAATACATTACATTGAGAATGTAAATCGTGTTGGTGAGGGGGAAAGAAGAGGGGGGAAAAAAAAGAGAAAAAAGAGAGCTTCTTCATTTTGGGTCTAGAGGGGAGGCAGCTTGAGGCCTGTAATTCATATTAACTAAATAATAATACTAAAAAAACCCTTCTCTAAATATACAGATATGTATATACACCTAAGGAGGGAGGGGGAAGGGAAGTGAACGAGACGGACCAAAATTGAAATAATTTTATCCTTTTGAAGGGTGAGTATTTGAAAGGGGTTTGTTATGGATTTATTTTTATTTTATTTTTTTTTTATTTGGGTTTATTTTATCCCTTTCTCTGCTTCAGCTAGTTCTTCCATCAAAGAGAAGAGCAAAATGAATGTTTTGGAGGTGGAGAAAGATGGAGGAAACAGAAAAGGGGAAAAACTGCAGTAACAGTCTGGGATCTTTTCTGAGTTTGGCTGTTTTCTTTGCTCACGTGCTATATTCTGGTGATCTAGATTAACTCTTCAGAGGACAGTGAAAGCTAATGCTAATTTGTGGATCGGCATGTTACAGGGCATGAAAGTAAAGCACCGGGTGGAGAGCCTGCAGGTAGTGCTGTGAGATTTGAGACCAGGCTGTGTGAAGCACGAACCTTGCAGTGCATTTGCTCTTTGAAGGTGTCCTTCTGGAGGTTCAATAGAAGCTACAGGCAGCACAAAGTCTCTGCATAACCCCCTGGATAGGGCTTAGCCGTTGTATGGGCTCACAGCTATCTGGGCAGTGGGGAAACTTCAACAAGCGTGTTCTTGTTATAGCAGGTTGCTTCCATCATGCCTTGAAATACCCTTCAAATTAGAAAAGTGGAGTTGATAGTGATCTGGAAAAGGCAGAGAAAACACAGAACACCTGACCTTACAGGGGTGCCATCTTTACTTTTTCTTCATTGGATTATGCAGCATAGTGATTAAGGGACATATTTTATAGCAGTCATAAATAATTCAGGTTGGAAGGGACTTCAGCAGGTCTCTACGCCAATGCCATGCTCAGAGCTTGGCAGGCTTCCACATCCAAAACCTCTGTGCATGGGCAACTCTGGAGAAAGATAGTGGAACAAAAGTGTGAAAGCAGTCATGTCAAGAAGTATAATAGCAAATAGGACAAAGAATTGATTGGTTTCAACACAAGTTATGAGGATCTAGAAGGCTCCTTCAATACCCTTAGAGAGGGGAAAATGGCTGGAAGTGGGAATTGTAGCTGGAACATGCCTAGAAAGATCAGGAAAACAAGCTTATTTGTTCTGCTGAAGACTTCTTGGAAAGCATCTGAGAAGATTAAACCACTCTTAGAGAAGCCACACACGCCAATGCTCCCACTCTGAAGCAGTTGACAGTTTGGATGCCTGCCACAGGCAGAAGACAGTGGGAAATAAAAAGTTCAGAGGCAGCCCATGAAGACAATTGCAGAGGCTGTGGAAATGCAGTTGTACGGATCATCTGGGTCTGCTTTCCTTTAAGAGGAGGGGGATAAAAATGTGTCCAAAATATTGGATGGTACAGATAAAGGAGATCTGGAGCACAAGGGAAAAAAGCTGGTGGATCTGATAGCGGCTTCGAGCTGATAAAGCAATGTGTTTTGCTCTGCAAAGCAACATGCAAGCAGAGTATTTAACCATATCACCATGTACTGGTACAGCACATGTGGCACTGGGCTTGAGTATGTGCTGGCATGTTTTCAGGAAGATCCAACATCCAAGTGATGCAGGATCAAGCTGCTTCCTGGAAAGACAGCTCCTTTAAAAAGGGCTATTAGCGACTTGTTAGGATGTAGGTGTGTTTAAACCAGTTAAGTTCAACTTCTTCCAGCTAACCACAGCTAATCCTTCATTTCTCCCCCTTTGCATTTCAGCTGTGACAGGAATGCAAGAGCACACTCTCCACCTCTCCCATGTGAGAACTGGTTTATCGCCTTCCTTGCTTGGCATCTGTGTAAGTTCTGAAATACTGATGTTAAGTTGAACGTGTTCCCTTTACAGAGAAATGTGATTTATTAAATGCAATTTAACTCCATTTAAATAATGCCCTAAAAATAAAAAATAAATTCTCAATGCTTCCGTTAAGGCTAAGAATCCTCAGTTTTATTTCCTTTTACACCGTTAGAATCAGGAGCTACTCCTCGCTCCATGCTTGTAGCTCAGATTTGCAATGTGATAACTAGCAGCAAACAATGATCCTTCCATATTCCTAGAGACATTTTCAGGTAAACTTGTGGAGACATGCATGTAGACTATGCCCCTATGCAAATCTGGGGGGGATTGATGTTATTAATGCCCAAGAAAGAGGCTGCATGAAGGTGCTCCATTGGAGTTGCTATTTTTATGCACAAGAATATTCTTGAGTACCGCGTGTGATTTTACTGAATACTAAACCATAGTAAAGCAGCTGATACCATCAAGGTATTATTTAACTGGTGTCTGAAGTTGAGTACAGCATTTCCAGAGGGGTTTTCTGGGCCTGGTGTCCTTCAGAAATAATTAATTTCCCCCCCGCTTTTTCTTTTCTGCTCCCAGACCTGTATTTCTCCACAGCTGCAGTTCTGCTCTTGGAAAAACAGCCTTTCTCCTGTGTCTCTCCCTTTTATTGGCCATTGCACTTAGGCCTAAAATCGAGTCCAGGATGCCTCTAACTCCTCCCAAGAACCTGGGCTGTCCCACCTTTAAAAAGGCTCCAGAAGGGTGAAATCAACTCTCTGTGGGAGACTTAAAAATATTGGAGTAGGTGGAAACTTTGTTGATAGGGTCACCTATGGGAGTCTGGAGAAATGATTTGCTCTGTGTGGGTCAGAAGGGACAAATAGCAACTAGGAAGCTCTTTGGCAGATTCAGGTTGACCTGCAAGTAGTGAAGGTTGGGAGAACTTCGCTCTCAACCTCAGACCTTACAAGGATCACCCTTTGAGGTAGTTTCTAGACCTTTCACATCCTCACAGATCAAGACACTTGTTCCCAGGTCACTTAAGAAAGCTTTAGGCAGGTTGCTTCTCCCTCCCCACCCCCAGTGCCTTAATTGCCACCTGCTCAGATCTTGGAAATGAATTGTTGAGGCTGTCAGGACTCTACAGCATGTAATAAAGTGCACACACACACATACATATATATGTGGGCTGGCTCATGTTGTGATGCTGTAGTACAGCTTAATTAGGACATCATTCAGACATCTGGGCCTATGCCTAAGCTGGAGATACTTCTTTTTTTTTTTTTTTTTTAGTTTTCTCATTTAGGTTTTAGTCAGATTCCCAAGTGAAATAAACAAAAGGCTAATTGCTTTTGGATTTTAATTACCACTGCAATACCTGGGTTTATTGTATGAATTGTGTTTTATAGATGGCTAAAGGACACCACTAGCAAATGACAGATTCTCAGCTGACAACAGCAGTGTTTAAACCGAAGTGATTCTTTGCAGTGGGATCCAAAGGACAGCACGTGCATTCATTTGCTGAGCTCCTAATTTTTTATTGTAGAATATAACTTCAAGACTTGACTTACTTTTAACTGTGATATAATTAAGCATGCCTGAAAATGTGTTTTAAAAAAAAAAGAGAAAAATGGAATTACTATATAATCCAGAGTGTAAAGTCTCTTCAAAATTCCTTGAATAGTTACATTTCTGCTGTAGTTCAGGGGTGGCACAGCATACTCCTAATATGTAATCCTCAAGTGACTCTTCACACACAATGACTCACTCAATTACTACAGCTGTTTGGTTCATATCTAGTTATCTTTAATGCCTTGATGCATATATGTTTCTGTATGCCTCCTACTTTCCAGGTGGGTTATTCCACTGATTTTTTTTAAGAGTTAAAAATGCTAGGCAAATCCTCATTCTACATCCACTTATTAATCCTAAGTGTGTTGGTCATCCTTTTACTACCCATCTATATTTTCTTGTATGTGAGGTCCTGATTGAGTAATTGCGTGGGAAAAATCCCTTTCTGAAAATGTTTCTAAACCTTTTTTTGACAAGTTAGAAATTCTAGATTTGTTTCCATTGGTGGTCAAAGGAGTAGACAGGTATTTTTGGAAAGCCAGATGATGTATTCCAAGTGTATTGGTTACAAATATCTCAATTCAGGGTTAATGTTGAGTCTTAAATAACTTTTCATAAGGTGAGCCTTGCCTGTAAAGTGAGGAAAACAGGGAACCTCAGCGGAAGGACTTCAAGGTTTGTACTGCAGATTGAGAAGAAATGAGAGGTGAAGAAGGGAACTCAGAGTTATGTGAGCTATCAAATTCTGACAGCCCTTGGGCAGAAATGGAGTGTGGATTTGATAGGATTTCTGATGTTTTGAACATCTAGGTGAGGAGTTTGAAAGGACAAAGCATCTTCTGGGTTGAGACCTTCTTGGACGTATACCCACAGGTAAGCTAGTTACAATTTTCAAAGGGTTTAAGGTTCATCTGTAGGGAATTCAGAAAAAGGGTCATTAAAATCTGAAGCATGGTGATTGCTTCCAGCAGAAATCCAAAAGGAAGCCTCGCAGACCACTTTTTCTTAGAAATTGCAGGATGTTTGGAGATCCTGTGCTGAGAGTATGTGTCTGAGACAAGCTAAATGATTCATCACTCAGTTTTATTTAAAGACTGGGAATGAGCATAAAGTTAGGCATGTTCTAACAAGGGTGTTTGCTTGCACCATCGTGCAGTTGCATGATTTATGTCCAGCTGGTGCTGTGCTCCTTCAGCCAATGACTTTGGCCCTTCGGTGGAATCCACAGAAATCTTCCTCCTCTTTGTTGCCTTTTCTGTGGCTGTCCCAGAAGAGGGAATAAACTTTTGATTGTCCCAGTCTTCTGGTTTTAGGCCAGAAGGACCAATCCTGACACCAGCCTCTCTGCTAATTCAAGCAATGCATTTAAAGACAAAAAACAAGATGTGTGGCATGTCTTCCAGCCTTTCTCCTCCACTGGAGCCAGGATGGTTGCTCCTGGAGCCAGCTCCATAGTAGCTAGACAGCAATGGCCTCCTCCATGACATCAAGTTGGCCTGGGGCTTGTGGGCACCATGAGCCTCCCCTGAGCTGTGGGCTGGCTGTCATCTTCTCTCACTTGTGGAAACAAGATGTGTGCTGGTGACCTGTGACTGTTGTGGGGTCCTTGCATCCCACCATGGGGAAAGGGTGCTGTCCTCCTGCCATCAACCAGACATAGCAGGGAAACCTACTCTTGGAAGGTGGACAGTTGTATCCCCTAGTTTTATTTTTCTTCTGAAACTTGCCCTATACCAGCCCTCACAATGGTACTGTTGGTTCTGACTTTGCACTTCATCAGGATTATTAAGGTTGGGTGGGATCTATTATTGTTGCTTCACTTTTATACTGTGGACATGACCCAAAGTCTGTGGTTGGGCTAGACTCTGCCATGACAGAGATCGTGTGAGGTAAATGGTGGTAGTTTTGGTGCCTGTGGTGTTCATGCCTGAACTGGGGCTAAGGTGAAACATCAGACCAGGTGTGGGGTGTGCTGTCACTGGGCTACTCCTTTACCAATATGTGGGCACTGATCACCCAACATGACACTGGTCATGATTAACCTTTACCCAGCTTGAGTCAGGCTGCCTTGTGAAGCGCTGGGGCCCAAGCTGTGGGCCCCAAGTTGGAGTTGATCTGTGAATGAGTCACAACCCAGCAGAATGTTTTGTTTTTCTGATCGGCTTCATGTTCCAGAGGCAGGACCTGGCCCACCTGTGTCTCTGTGTCTCTGCCCTCACCCAGGTGGTCATGGTTGG
>JAVSBS010006312.1:29599-50862 GCA_033124195.1 Coracias cyanogaster | reverse complement strand
AGAGAGAGAGAGAGGTGTGGCTTCTCTCCCCTTTTATAGACTTCTTATCTTGTTTTCTAGAAGAATCCAGTCTTTTCGACAATCCCAGGATCCTTGGGGGGGGTGGGGCAAAGGTCTATGCAAAGGCTCATGGGAGCCACAAAGCATTACTGGGAAAGGAGTTCACTGTCTCAGTGAGACATAAATCTTCGTTCACCACAAGTCCCCTCTGGGCTGGGTCTCAGTGTGATTTGGGTTAGCTGCCCTGAAAATAGCTGTCAGCTTTCACTTTTCATGACAAGATACGAGAGGAGATATGCAGCCTCAGGTAGAAGAAAAACATTTTAATAAAACTGATTCACAAGGATAAAAAAAAAACAACAACCCTAATTATTTCAACCAAACAATAGATCAGGAGAAAAATAGGAAAAAAAAACCCAACGAAACCTGAAAACCAAACAACCAAAAACTCCAAACACTTAAAAATATAAAAACATCACTGACTGAGGAGAGGCTTAGTTGCTACCATCATAACAAAAGACATAATTGCTCAGGAGAGAGAAAATAATCATACACATATGAAATTCTGGCTTTCCAATGACAGTAGAAGAGGGAATTAATCAATTAATTGTGGCATCATTTGTTATATATTTCCACAGTGTGTAAATACCATACAGTCTTTCCCTTTAACCACAACAAATGCCTTTTATAAACATCTAACATTTGCCGGTTCGTTATTTTACTCATTTATTTTTCCCAAAGGTAAACCTGTCCTGCTGACTGAAAGACAGTGCTTTTTATTATCCATATACAGGTTATATGAACTTATACGAGGCTGGGGAATTTTTGGATGCACTAAACCTTAAAGGCATCATTCTGAATGAATGGTTCCCTTGAATGAATTCAAGGTCACATTAGGGAAAATTAAGAGCAAGCTAGTGAACTCTAGAAAGTATGTTCAAGGGTTTGTCTGGAAGAGTGGAACAGATCTGCTGCTTCTGAAGAGAATTCTGCTTTGTAGAGATTAATAGGCAAGAAGAAGAAATTAAAGATCAACTCTAGACTTCTAGGGTAAATTCTCAGAGACTGACCTACTCACAGCCTTGTGTAATGGTGTCACCAGAGAAAAGGAGTAAGTATATTCTTGCTTAAGAAAATTCATAGCAGAGTGTAACAAGATCATCTAATTTCCTATATTGTTCTACTTTTACCACAGCAATTTTTCCTGCTTTTTATACACAATAGTCAGGAAACATTAAAGAAGTCACTTGTTCAGAAAGCTTATGAAATTTATTTATTAACTTTCCAAGACAAACCTTTACTTCCAGAAATATACAACATTTAGTATGCCTATAATGTGAGTTTTAAATATTTAAGATATTTTTAAATCTCTGCCCGATGTATTTAATTTAATGATTTTTCCCTGTTACTTTAAAAAAAAAAAAAACCAACAAAAGAGCAAAAACCAAATCACTTACTAATTCATTTTTTAAAAAATTATTTTCAAGTATATCCCATGGATAATGTATTTTAATAATAATGAAGAGCCATTGTCAGAATGAAAATATTCCTTATAGTATGAAAAAGGCAAAATTTTAATGTCTTTGGGGGGATTTTTCTGTATTTCAGTTCCAACTTACTTAACTTTACCTACATACCCAATATTCTTAGACCTGGCACTCATCATGTAAGCCAGCTAAGACTGGCTAACATGTCATTGCTTGCTCTGAAATGATTTGAGATTGAAAGGTTCTTTCATCTTTCTTCCCCTGTGTGCTGACTCACCTTCCACCTTTACAAGAGATATGTTATTATCTTGTTCAGTTGACTTTACTGCATCAGCTCTGACAGGAAGATAAAGTTTCCAGTTCCATAGTACCTGTCATTTCTCAAGAAATTTTGTCTGAAAGGAACATAAATATGAATTATTTTCTTAAAACCTCTTGCCATAGTGGAAGGACTGTTCAAGAACTGAAGATATTTTTGCTCATGGTTGAGGAAAGGCTTTAATTTTCCAACGTGATTTTAGTCAATGAAGAATTGTACCGAACAATGATGAACAGTTGTACAACTAACATAATGGGGTTATAGCAGCAATGAGGATAAGATAGTTTTGAATATTAAATTAATTCAGAATGCAGGCAACCTACATGAGAAAGGCTGGGTAGGCATTATCCCCTCCACATGACTAATACGCTCACTTCTCCACTGATGCTCAAGTAATTTGAAATACTGTTAAATTTTGCAAAAGTAAATTTAATCTTAAAAATACCCCAAACCTCTCCTACCTTACACAAAGTTTTGTATCAGCTGATTTCTCTGTGAGTTACAGGTATAATTTTTCCTCTGTCCTGACATAATTAAGAGTTAAATTTAATATGTAGGGGACAAGGTATTATGTCTTCTCTGACTAGCATTATAGAAAGCAATTTTCAAATAATTATATTCTCAGTTTCAGAGAGGGCTTCAGTAGCCAGTTTTATTAGAAACATATTTTGAAGACTGGCAAACATATTCTATATTTAGATGGACATTGGGTATTTAAGGAAGATCATTCTACATCAAGGATAAATATCCAGTGCATAGACCTCCCACAAAGACTCTCACGTCGCAGTTTTGTTTCTTTCTTTCTTTTTTTTTTTTCTCCATAGAAGAAAAGCCTTTGCTGTTAGCTATAAGTTCTGTGTTCTATTTTCAGCTCTCTGTGACCACAGAAGTTTGACATAAATTAGAACTGACCTCCATGTGTTCCAGTGGGATAGCTATGAACAGGAATGTGCAAAGACATACTTTAAAACCATTTACATTAAAATTGTTATGACTGTGTTCTCTGTAACTTGGATAAAACCAAAGTTTTAGTTCTTTGCTCTTATTTTCAGGGACATGGAAGGGGGGGAAGGCTAGGAAGACAGGGAAGTCTAGTATAGGAGGTTGTAGATGGCCCAACACTGGATGTGTTCAAGACTATCTGTGTGATGGGACTTTGAGCAACCTGCTCTAGTGGAAACTGTCCCTGTTCATGGCAGGGGGGGTTGGAAGTAGGTGATCTTTAAGATATCCTGCAACTCAAATCATTCTATGATTAATTCTTCTTTTGTATATATTGTTCTATAAAGTGTAAATTCAAAGGTAATTTTTATGTTTGACTAAGTAGTTACCCCAAATAACTATAAAGGAGCCCGTCCTACTTGAGCCTGAATAGAAAAAAAACAACCCAAGAGGAAGAAAAACATGTTATTTCAACCAGACAAATGAAAGATGCAGTCGTGTCACTAAGGACTGAGAGGCAGAAGTGCTGATTCATAAGCTTAAGCCAGTTCCCCTAAATATCCAGTAAAATGTATGGAAAACCTCAAATTTGTGGTTCCCTGGACTTGAGATTTCCTTTTGATATATCTCTCTGAATGCCAGACTTTGCCACCACTGGCTGGCCGTAGTCTACCTGGGTGCTCAATTCAACCCAGCTGTGGTCAGCAGGCTACTACAACATCAGACTGTGAAGCCAGGTCCCTGAACATCTTCACAACTCATTTTTACCAGGACTTCCACCACATGTGGATTCCCTGCTGCTGAACCATCAGCTGAAACTTATGTGTCTGCAGCAGTCCTCATCCTAGGGCTGTCTAGTGGCATAAATTCCGAAAATACACAGGCATGCTTTAAGGAATTAAAGTTTTTGTGGGTTTTTCTGCTTTGAATTAGTCTTTCACTGTCTGAATATATTCTGGTTCACAGGAAGAATTGAAAAAAAAAGTCTTAGCTAAATTTGGACAGAAATTCTGTAGTAAAATCATAGATAATAAAGAAGATAAAAATATAATTTGTGATTTTTAAAAAGAAATATAATAATACAAAGCTTAATTAAAATAAACATTTAACAACTGTACTGCTAAGCTCACACCTATTTAGCTTTTCTTTTTTTTTTTTTTTTTCTGAAAATTCAGAAACTTCTGCTACCTGTCAATGCCTGGATGTTCAGCGTGCTTTGCATATTCAAATCTCTTTTCCTTCCTCTCCCACCCTCACACTAACAGGGGCATCACCTGTTTAATATCACATGCAATGACTTCCAGTTAATTATTAACTCAAAATTAGATAAGATAGGAATCAGATAGGAAGTGCACAATAAGACCGTTTTTACAGAATGCCTTCATGAAATGTAAAGTTGCAATTTTTATACTGTTAATGTTTTCAGAAGGATTGGCTTTTTCTATGTATGGTATAATAGCATAACATGAACACCAGATACAAATAATTAAATTATCATTATTTATTATTATTATTATTGTGAGAGCTCTAGGTAGGCAAATACTTAAATTCTCAATACTCCACACTTCCACCCTGAAATTATAAGGCTTTAATTATGACAGCTGATCAGCTAAAACCTTGTAAGTGGCCATTATCCCTGTATTTGCAGAAGTAACTTAATAATTACTTCATTTTAAAATTAAGGTTTATAATGAATAATGTGTATATTGACAGTTCTAAAGGTGATTCAAATTCCTTTATCTCTCTCATCAAGAAAACCCAAATGTGTTATGAATGAAATGGATTGACCCACTGCTTTTCTTATAATGATAAAAAATGAAAAAAAACAACTACCAACACAAACAAACAGTATTTCTTTCAGCAATCAAAGTTTCTGCAACACTTTTGTTACTCACATAACCATAGTTAAGATTAAAGGGATGTGACTTAACTCTGTCTCCCTCTGGAAAAGATATTACAACTATAAAGCAACTTCTATAGCAGAAGCACCTACCTATACCTAATGTAGTGTTTAAAGAATCTGTCAAATTACATCATTCATTTTTTGCCATAATGCATCATCCTAAATTACCAGTTAGAGCAGTGACCTCTGTCTCTTTCTTGTTAACACATTCCAAGACTTTTCAGTGTATTGTGTATGAAGTAATTGACATTAGTACTTTTGCTACTACAGTAAGATATATGAATTTGTACGCTTCCTACAGCCTGGCAAAATACTTATGTGTGTAATTCACAGAGAAATCTCAATATTTCAATACTGGGGAAAGGAGTCATGGAAAAAATGGGGAAAACAAAAAAGAGAATGATTTAAGTATACAAAAAGATATGCCTCAGTTGTGCATCAGTAATTCCTGACTGCTACATTCTTCTAGCTTATAATGCTAATTTCAAAGATGTGAAAGATGGGTGAACTAGATCTTAAAGCACAGATAATCCCAGATTTGTATCTTCCTTTTACTTGAACATCCTTCTTAGTTCTGATCCTGGTAACTTTCAGAGAAAATTAGTTTACAACAAAAATATTGACCTGAATATCATTATGGTTTCTTCACTGACAATTTGATGATGTGTCAACCTGTTAGTTGACATTTTCAACACTGGTAGTAGTCTCTGTGCTACAAATAGCAGGCAGTAGTATTAATTAGTATTAATATTTTTTTAAAAAACCCCCATGGATGACAAGACAATAGGCATAGTCAAAATAATTCTAAAGAGATAAATGAGTAGCATGATTGTCTATGGCAACAGTTTAGTGATTAAAAAAATGCAACATTTACCTTCGTCTTGGAAAATTCTGTATCTAAACTTAGATATTGTTCAATTAACACCCACTAAAATATACTAAATAATATTCTTTTTACCCATTATATATATATAGCTAGACTTCTCATTCAAAATGTGTCTACTGACAAGATAGAGAATGGTCCAACTATGACTTCTGCTAAACCGTCTATTAACCTTCTTTTAAACCAAGAGATTACAGAAGGTTTGTCTTTATCTCCAGACCTTAATCATCACATTAAACAGATAAAACCTGTAAACCTAATTATTTCTATAACAACATTGCTAGTTACAGATATGTCATATTCTAATCAGCAAAATAGCCTCTTTCAAAGTGTAAACTCCTCCAGAAGCAGTTAACACAGCTGTTAGATGTGTTTTTCCTAACTACTATTTTATCTTATGCTAACATACCTTTTGCTGATCCTCATGGCAATGAGGAGGGAAATGTTTGAACCACGTTCAATCAATGATTCATGCAATTTTACAATAGAATGAATGACTGTCTCTGCATGGAATAATCTCTGCACAGAATAATTTGCTCTGGGAATATGCATATTTCTTTCTATCAACTAAGGAAATAACAGACAAGATTCCTAATTTTTAAGTGCTTAAGATTAGGTGAGATATATTTTGCTGGTATGTTCACAGCATCCTCCAGACTTCTTGTCTCAGAAAAGCTCATAATTTAGTAAAGGCCAATACTAGTCAGACATCTAAACCAGTCAGAATATACTACAGAATCTCAACAGAAGTCCACTCATGATGCAAGTTGAAATATCAAACAACTAATCTCACAGGTCAGTAGGTCAGGTTTGGGTTTGTGTTTTTTTCAGATCTCCTAATCAAAAACATTAAGAGTATCATATATATATATATATAGAAAGTAAGGAAAAAATATTTTGGAAATTCCACAAGGTTTGAATTTTCAAAACTTGTCTGCTCTTTCTGAAACATTTCATTACACTATTTGTATTTTCAGATGTGAGACAGTACTGCAAATACTGTGCATTAAGTGTACATTAAATACACTCAAATATTTAATATGAAATTTATTCAAAATAACATGTAGGGATTTTCACTGATGAGAAGAAAAAAGATCTGTATTTAAATGCCATTACCTGCCAACAGAACAGAAGACCAGATTACCTGATAGAAATGTAGAAAGCACCAGACAAAACACAGAAACAGAGCACTTTACCTAATATGATCTTTGCCTGATGTGGCTGGACTGTCTGAAGGACATGGTGGGAAAGCACTGATATTTTGCCTTTTCATAAATCTCCCTGAATTCCTAACATCAGTCTGGTGCCCGGTGCCATATAGTCCCTTTTTTCAACACCTAATTTGCAGTTGTTATTTCCTTATCCAATGTTTCTGTTTACTTCCTAATTTAATTCTCCAAGATGCTCCTCCCTTTTCCTACACCCATTCCTTCTTCTCCCATGCCAGAGCCTCACTCAGGCATTGTACTACACATCTTATTCCAACTCTAACTACTCCCTTCTCTGTATTCAAACCAGCTTATGCTTCTTGAACTCTGCAGATAACAGAGGATGTAAGTAATGTAATTTCTTTCTATTGTTTTAGATCTTTATATGGTACGTATCTTGAAGCATATGGGAATAGTTGGAGAAAATCTAGCTCACCTCACTGCAGTCTTTGGAGATTTTCTTTTTTTTTTGATATTTTGAAGTCCAAGAAGCCTCCAGCAAACACCAACAAAGTCATTTTTCAACACCTTTTCTTTTGGCCAGTACTGTGTTGATTTTGATAAGGGCAGTAAAATATGTTCCCAGTGTAAAAATAATTGGAAAATGTCAAATTCCTACTTTCAAGTATGGAGGTTCTATAACTGCTCAATGGAAAGGTCACTAATCTCCTTTTGGTATTGATTTTTCTATTAGACGTAATAACAGTTTTTTCTGTGTGTGGCCAGAAAGTCAAGGGAGGTGATTCTACCCCTCTACTCCATTCTGGTGAGATCCCACCTAGAGCAATATATCCAGCTCTGGAATCCTCACCACAGAAAATGGACCTGTTGAAATGGGTCCAGGGGAGGCCCACAAAAATGATTAGAGGCATGGAACACCTCTCCTATGACAACAGATGGAGACAGCTGTGATTGTTCACCCTGGAGAAGAGAAGGCTCCAGGGAGACCTTATAGCAGCCTTCCAGTACTTAAAGAGGATCTATAAGAAAAATGGTGACAGTCTTTTAGCAGGGCCTGTTGCAACAGGATAAAGGGTAATGGTAATTGCTGCGTTCCACTGTTGCACACAATCTTTCTGTTTGAAAGTAGAGTACTCTATGGTTGTATCAACAATGACTTATCTAACAACCAAAAGGAAATAGCAGTTTTGACGAAGCTCAAAATTGGCCTGCAAAGTAAAGCACTACTGTGAGCAGTGAAACCAAATGAATACTTATAAAAAAGATACAGATGTTATTTATTCTCAAAATAATACATCCTGTTGCAACAGGACAAGGGGTAATGGTTTTAATTGAAAAGAGGGTAGATTTAGACTAGGTAAAAGGAAGAATTTTTTTACAATGAGGATGATGAAACACTGGAACAGGTTGCCCAGAGAGGTGGTAGTCACCCAGTTACTGGGACTATTCAAGGTTAAGTTGGATGGGACTCTGAGCAACCTGATCTAGTTGAAGATAACCCTGCAGGGGGTTGGACTAGATGACCTTTAAAGTTCCCTTCCAACCTAAACTATTCTATGATTCTATTTCTGAAAGCAGAAGAATTTACGATCCTATAGTAGATGCTCAGCAAAAGTTGTTTAAACAAAAACTGCCAGATAGAGAATCTGTAAAGAAGGCCACATTTGAGGAGTCAGTACACATTGCAAATTAAAAATAAAATGTACCTCTGTTATAGAGACAGAATTAACTATTTTGGTCTACTACTGATACAAGTATGTCAAAAAAACCCCAACAAAAACAACCAAATGTAAATTACCACTTTTTTAATGTAAAACTTTCAACTAATTCTTAGAATAATTCTGTTCTTTAGTTAATTCCTAGTATTTCAGGAAATGCTAATCAAACAATTTTAATCACAAAGTCATACCACTTCAGATTTTTGAAATGCTTATAAGAGATTGCCAATTTTTTTTTCATTGAACCAACCAGCATAATCAAAACTAGCACATTAAATCACCCCATCTTAATTTCAAATATTTAATCAGAATAATGTATGTCTTGGGGAAAACAGATGCAATCCTATCTGTACAATGTGTCTCCAAATCCATGAAAAACCAATTAGACCAAATGCAGTACATATCGCATACAAAGTAGCAAACTTTCTACAAATCTAATTGTTGTTACACATATAAATTTAGTATATGTTCATCCAGGTTCAGCTCCTGCAACTGTGCATGTCTTGTAATAACACCTCTCAATGAAACATTTTATACACATAGCAAAATTCTATTTCTCTATATTTCTGCCAAAGTACTAATCCCCCCTAAAACAGGTACTTTCTTTTCCTTATATAAAAATGATTATTGTTCCCATGTTTTATTGATATCAATAGTACTGTCTCCTAGGTAAAAGATTAATTACTTGGCTGTGATTCATAGGAATGGAGCTGCAACCAAATTACCTAGGTGGCATATCAAACTCTTCTTTTCTTATGTCATGACATACTACTATTTAAAAATGGAAACAAAGAAATATTAATTTTCCTGTAAGCTGCTATGTTCATATCTTGGGAATAGCATCAATAACCCAATCAATGAAAGGTTATTAACCTGCAACAAATGTTTTCTGTCATCAACAAGCTTCATCTTTAATTCCTTCTTCACTTCAGTGCTCATTAATTATATTTAGGTCAGCTACACTTCTGTTAGTCTTCCTTAACAGAAAGTATTATTTTTGTTTCAAGTGGATAGGGAAAGGAATAGATCTGCAACTAATTAAAACAAAATTTTGACTTCTGTTTCTAAAGAAGATTATTCGTTTCTATAACAATATTTTTTCAAATTACATTATGCATGGCAGGGTCTACTGAGAATAAATGCAGGTAAAGGGAGCTTACAGTCTTGTTATTAAGGAGAGTTTGATCACTCCTCATATATCAAAGAAACAAAAAGGGAGGTGGAAGTTGGGGTTTTTTACCAGGAGGATGGGTTGTTTTTTTTTTTTCTCAATACAGCAGTAGTAAATATAATATTTTGTATTGTGTGCCAATAAACTGTCCTGACATTCCTACCAAATATTTATAAAAGCAAAACATTTGAAACCACTCATGTATAAAACAATTAATAGAATCACTGTGTTATTTGATCACCTTATCTGTGGTCACTGTTGACTTGTTATATCAATTCAGTAAATCTGAGTATTGAGTTAAATTAACTTTAATACTATTTTAGAGGCAGAATGTTGTTATATAAAATCTTGTGCACTTTTATATATGATAGTATGCTTTCCATCTAACCTTTTCTATCTCTGTATAAATATCTTTCTAAATATATCTTCAATATCAATAAGCTTATTTTATAAACTATTTTGTCTTGTAATCATAGCAACCTTGTCATCATCCTGTCTTGTATATACTCCTCTGTTTTTTATGTGACATATTGTTATAGTTACCCTAGAGTAAATGTAGTTCTTCTGATTACAAGACTTCCAAAATTTAAGTAATTCCTTACTTGCAAACCAATAACCTGTTGCAGTTTTCTGGTTTGTTTTGTTTACTGATAAAGTCTGATTATTAGTAGAAAGTGAGACTATTTACAAGGCAAATTGATTTTATTTTGGTTTAAATTTCAGATTTCAGTTTAAGTGGTAGATTCATTTTTGTTTTATACAGTCTCGTGTAAGAGTCACGAACAGAAGCTACATTCCTTTTTCTAGGTATAATGTACCTTCATTGCATACACTTCAAACTTCTTCACTTCTTTAGTAACATCTTGGGCATCAAAACAAAAGCTGGTGTAAATTCCTCTCATGGCCCATCTCTCTTTGTTGCACTTATCCAGCCTTTTAATCTCCCTTTTTTTGAAAGAAATACTTCAGTTCTTCTGAAGCCCTTGAATTAGGAAAATATACCAAGCACCATGTCAGAAGAAATTTTTCTGCTCTTTTAGAAATAGCTTAAACATCTGAAAGCAAAAGAATAAAAAGAAAGTGTGGGATATCGGGATATTGGATGATGTCTTAGATTTTTATAATCCAAATACTAATGGGCAAAGGAATAATATATTACTCTATGCTTCAATGTTTCACTTACAGATTTTACCCTCATATTATTCTTCCAACTTCTACTAGCATGAGCATCAATATGAGCATTATAAGATAGCTTTTTTTCTATGCAGTATTTTTCATTGAAGACTTGAGTAATCAGAGAATGGAATACCTTTTGCAGAATCATGTAGAAATTAGTTAAATGCACCTGCACTTCTAAAACAGTAAGTGGTTTTTGTGTTAATGTTAAAGAAAAATCTCACTTCACTGACTTTTTTTCCCTTATCTGACCTCAAAAAGTAACTGTTTAAAAATGTGTAATAAGCCTGTCCCTATATTTCTTATGAGGTCTATCAGAAAGATGCGGCCAATCTTCAGCAGGGCTTGTTGAGATACGAGAGGAAGTGATGGTTTTAAACTAAAAGAGGGAGATTTTGACTAGAGAGAAAGAAGAAATTGTTGAAACTGAAGGTGGTGAAACCCTGGCCCAGGTTGTGCAGAGAGGTGGTCGATGCCCCATCCCTGGAACCCCTCCAGGTGAGGTTGCCCAGGGCTCTAGGCAACCTGCTCTAGTTGCAGATGTCCTTGCTCAGTGCAAGGGGGTTGGACTAGATGACCTTGAAGGGTCCCTTTCAACCCAAATCATTCTACGATTCCATGATCTATGATTTTACAATTCCATGATTCTATGATTCATTACCATGTAGCTAGAGAGTATGAGTTTGGAAGACAGATTGAATGGCTGATATCTCATATATCATGCCTAGCAATTGAAATGATTGCAAGAGCATGTGTTTTAACTGTTACAGGTTAACAGTATATATGAAAGCTAAGCATAACAGAGTTAAGCAGCATTTGTACTTAACTGGTTTCAACACTAACTCAACTGGATCATAAAGCATTTTTTTTTTCATAAATAAGTGTATTCTTGATGTAGGACAGCTATTTAAAGAATTAGCAATAGCTTCAGAAGTGACATTGTATACTCTTAATATGATCCTCATTTCTAGCATTATAAAAATATTGTTAGTGACATCCCTCACAGAAAGGAATTAAAATATACAGACTAATTGGTTTAAATGGTTTTATATGATGAAACAATTTTAATGACCCCTAAAATTCTAAAACTGGTCTGGTTCTACAAGGTGTTTAGGCACATCTAAATTTATGTTTGAAAATACTTTGTCTGACATTAGCTCATAAAACTATATTGTATAGAACGAGAAGTAAGAGGGAAAGACCACGATAAACAATCTATTAAATGTTTAGTTTCTAAGAAAGGTAGTATATATACAGAGCATAGAAACAGGTGAGCAACTACCTCTTTAAATCCAAACAAATCCAACCCCGTGTTTGAATTTGTAAGTACATTCAGAAATGTCATATACCCCGCTAAGAGATAGCATTTTGACTAAGCTACTTCCAAGACTGATTTGCTAGGTGGTTTCACTAGATAGCTACTTAGTATTCTTGGTTTGTCTTTAAAGCACTGTTTAAAATGAGGAAAACATTATGCTAATAAGACAGATTGACCAGTCATTTTAAACTAATTAAAATTTTAAAAATAAAATACGAAGGCTTCAGAAGATAGCACAGTCTCTACCATGAGAGTAAGAGGCAAAGCCGTATAACAAAATAAAATTGCCTTTCTGTACACAAGAATAGATACTCAAAATATGAGCATGCAAGGGAAGAAAAAAAAAATTATTACAACCACACGTACTACTTCAAGCTCTTTTGCAGAATTATGCTACACTTATTCAAATTTTTTCCATGCTTTTTTTATACTATGATTTTCATATGTATTCAGATGTGTGTTGTGGCAGTTAAGAAGGCAAAGGTTAAGCTTTGCTTCAGGGAGCTTAAAATCTCTCCTTGACCACAAGCCTACTATCATTTTAAGATTTCCTAGTTCTTTATGTGGGGATCTGTGGATGGAAAAGTTAAAAATGTGATGGTTTTTTGTTTCTGTGGAAAATGCAAGGCCAGTTTAGACAGACTTAAAGTAACTCATTCCCATTTATAAATTTTTCCATTAGCTTTTTTGTCACTGTAAACCCTCAGAAAGTATGAACCTCTGTCACATATTGACAGGCAGCAAATACTGAAAACAGTATAATTTTCACCACTGCCAGACACCAAAATATCCAAGATTTTACTATAGTTTTATTTTATAGTTGTATAGTTGTACCACTTCTGATGCCTGAATCTGAAGATTCTGCTGCATTCCACTGTTTCACACAATCTTTCTTTTTGAAAGTAGAGTACTCTATGGTTGTATCAACAAGCAATGACTTATCTAACAACCAAAAATAAATTGCAGTTTGACAAAGCACAAAATTGGTCTGGAAAGTAAAGCACTTCTGTGGGCAGTGAAACCAAGTGAATACTTATAAAAAAGATACAGGTGTTATTTATTCTCAAAATAATGCATCCTTTTGAAGAAAAGTAATAACCATGTGGATTTCATTTTTTTCTCATCAAAGTACAGTAGATTATTCAGCTATGTCAGAATATTTTAAACCACAGAATGTGCACATAACCTTCCAAATTGTGACAAAGTTGTTTACGTGGTGATAATTCAAGGGAAAACATTTGAAGCACTAACCATTAGTTATGACAATAAAGTGCCGTAGAACAGAGATGCTTGCAGAAAAAAAAGAAAAAAAGCTACACCACCTTTCAAAAGATATTATTATCCACATATCTGCTAGAACCTTTAAGTCATAATAAAAGCTTTTTATTTAATTTTATCCTTTCCTTTTGACTAATTTTTAGTAGGTTGTGAAAAGCTGGTTATGAAAAAAACTTTATATTTTTATAAAGGTGGCCCTGAGAACTACAAATGAGTAGACAATTCAGTATCAGGGCTGTGAACTGAACAGTGCCTGTAAACAAGAGGCAGGTCCATGATGTTTTGAATGCTCTTTCCACACACACACACGTCTCTGAAGAATGTAAAGCAAAGTCAAAACTGCCTTAAAGCAGCAGTTGAACATTCTGCCACCTGAGAGGCTCAGAAACCATGGATCAGATCAATAAAGATCTGATTATGCAGAAGGACACTTTAACCCCTTAAAAACACAGCCATTTTACCAGCGATTCTTAAAGGAAAGCTGGGGAAAGAAGCAAAAATGTTGTGGTCTGCTACTACATAACCAAGTGATCTATCAAATAAAACTAAGACCTTCCATTTGTCCTACAGCTCTACCACATTTTTTTTCCCCAAAACATTCCAAAGAAAATCAATAACATATCAAGAACACAGTGATACCTGGCACTTTAATTTCAGAACGTCTGCAGATCAATAGCTTTAGAGAGGCTTATAGTTCTTCAGAATACATGTGCAGTAACTAATGCTGGGGACTGTATATGTGTGAATGTAAGAGAAGCTGAGATTTACATTCATTACTGGCACTTTCTGCAACATTGTATTTCAGTCACTACTTTTTCTGTTCCTTTGTGAAAAGGTTTTAGAGATGGATGTTCTTCATTCCTTTAACTGAAATATTTGATTTAAGTATCTACAGAAGAAACTTCATTTTTTCTACAGTTTAGATTGAAGTAGAATTTCCACTAAGATGCTGATTCAGAAGTCTTTAACTTCTTTTTAGCTGGGTTATTACTTCAGGTTTTTCTATAAGATTCATGCTTGGGATTGAATTATTCCTAATTAATGATGGACATTTTTAAAGTCAAAGACAACTTTAAAAAAAAAAAAAGTAAATCTTACCTGGTATAATTTCAAACTCACATAACTTTATCAGAAAAGTCTTTTCAAGGTTTAATGAAAAAAAATCATAATATTTATTATTTTTATCATTGGAACCAAACCAAGTTCCATTATTTTAAAGAACTATGAATATAAATATTTAACTATGAATGCAAACAGCACTATTTTTGCTGTTCTATAAAAAGTATAAATAATTATACACAGACCACTATACAAAACTTTATAAAATGTTAACGCAGGGTTCAGCTGCTAACAGATAAATTTGATCCAATAGGTGAATCCAAAATCTGTAAGTAAAACATAAAATGTATTTTATGCAACTTCCACTACAAAAATTCTAAGCTTTATTTAAATGTTTTTTCATAGAGAAGCATGAGAGACGAATACAAGTAATTAAGCCAGTGTATCATATCAGAGCAACCAATCCCTTACTAACATAATAAGGAACCTATCAGCACACATCAGTGGTCCATTTTCTGGCACACAGTGTGTTTGGAAGAAGTCAGCATAGCCTTAAGACTGCTTATTTACATATTTGGGTTATTTTAAAGATTATATGTACTCTTATTTAGTATTAAAAATTAAGACCTAAAACTATAATATTGATATCTTGGTTTGTAATTCTCAGCTTATTTCAGGTATTTGTTATACAGTTAATGGAGAGAAAAGGAGAGTAGTCTTAGATCATAGTTAATGTCCTGATTTTAGAACTCTGTGTTAGAAATGAGAAAAATACCCTTGTAAATGTGGTTATGTTTTCCCATTGATTAGACAGGAAGTGTAGACAAGATATGAACAGCTAATCAGCTAGAGCCTACTTTTTCTTGAAACGTTGTTATGTTCGTAAGAAAATAAATGCAAAACAGAACAATTTGATGAGAAAAGCATAACCTCATGCACTTTTATACCTTTCTGAATTAAAGGGGTGGAGACCAAATAAACTGCTATGGGCTATAGGCTCTACTGCTGCATCTCATTTTTGCTTGGATCTTTGGGTTTTTTTCTCTGCTTCATCAGTAAGATTGTAGCAGTAAACTCCACATAGAAGGCCAATGGAAAATTAAAAAGCTATTTCTGTTTGTTCAAAATTCTTTCTGAAAGTGGAGAAATATACATCAACAGGTGTTATTTTCAGTAACATATCCTTCATGATTTGGATGTGTTCAAAGGAAATTCTGCAAAACTGCCTCAATCTGAAAAGGCAGCTTAAGTGCTGAGAACAAGAAATAACGCTCTAGATGTCACAGGCACCTCACCACCTGCTTAACCTTAAAAAGACACAGAATCTCTTTGACTTTAAAGTGGCAGCTTATTACTTCATGGGTAAGCACTTGTCTAGACAGAATCATAATAACTTTCAAGAAGTACCTATTATTTGTCTGGAGAAATCACAGTCAGGTTCAAGCAGTCCTGGCCTCAGGAATAGGTGTGAGCTATGAGCACAGTAGTTTCTGAATAAGTACGTGTAAACTGATTCACTAGGAGAAAAGAAGTGGTCACAGGTAGTTTCATGTAACTGCTTCTTCTTTCATTTCCTTTCATTTCCTACAAAACAATCTGCTAACTGTACTATTCACTGTTAAAAAGTATTTCAGTCCTGCAGTATCTCACATGACTTTCCATTCAGAGAGGCAGCCTAACCCGTAACTCTAACCATGTAAAGGGAAAACTTCAAAGACACTGAAGCTGTGTCGTCCTCTTCAATAAGCTGTGCTGATTCATACCAACTGAGTGTTTGGATCAAAACCTCATTTTGTGGAAAGTGCTCCCTCCAGCATTACCATTAAAATTTTCAAACGTCTCAGCAATGTAGTTGCGGAAGAATTTTTTCCTAAAATCCCACCACTGCTGGTATTGTTAAGAATGATAATGGGGATAGCAGCCAGTGCTTAAGTACCTTCACTTCAAATCCAGCTTCTATAGTGGTAAAAAAAAACCCAAACAAACAAACAAACCAACCAAATTGAACCAAAAAAAAAACCCTTAAATTGAGTCCGTGTCTTGTTATCTTACTACTTTTAGGTGGGACATGCTATTGTAGCTACAACACTGAGCTAAGACTGGCATGCACAAAAAAATTTGTGAATTGTTTCCAGTAACAATTAAGTTATAAATCATAATTTTGTGGCTAATTATACATTAGCCAATACTTACACTCAAATATACATAAACCTTGAATTACATGTAAAGCCTCAGGTTTACTGCTCACACTGACAGTGAATTACATCATTCGTATATGACCATCCTCACATTAATCACTTACATGGATAATTCTGTTCTGTATTATCTTAATGTAAGGAACTCCCCAAACACCCTTTATTAGTATGTACAAGTGTATTAGTTGATGCAACACTGATTGCCTTACTCTCTCTGGCAACCCTGTGAAACACTGAAAGCCTGTAAAAAGTCTTAGCATTTACTCATATTGAACAAAATCTGCAGAATGTTAGATGAATTGAGACAGTTAAGGTGCTTGGCTACCAGTGCCTTCAGCAAATGTTCTGAGCACCGTTGATAAAAGCTTTTATATATGTACATATACTTTTCATAGGAGAGAGGAAATATTCAGGATAAGTTCTTTACTTCTCAAATAGGCAAGCAAATAAATTGTCACAGAAGTTAGTACCACTGTTCTGTACTCAAAATTTACTGTATTGGAAATTAAAATGGACAATAAATTAGGGAATATGAATGTTACAACTGCAGAGGTACAAGGAAGTATCTTAGATATAGAAGAAAAAAATCACTATCTTGAAAACTGAATCAACACAGATAATCAGCAGAATGGCAGAGTCAGTAAAGACACTGGCTGGCAAATTAGAAGAACACAAGCACCAAAGGAAAAAAAAAACCTACAAATGATTGAACCCCCCAATTATACTGAAGGAGAACAACCATATCTTTCTTTGAACAGTGGATTCCTGCTTTGCTTAAGGTAAGAGGAAGGTGGCGGGGGGGAATAATGGAATAAAGGTACAGATAATTTTTTCACCATCACAGGGAATACTCAGAGTATTTTTTACAGTATCATAATTAAATTAGAGATAAAAAACACTAAGAAATAATGCAAAATGAAGACATTATAAAAACATATTAATGTTTAGGTAGATTATTCAATTTTTGTCTAGTCTGTGGTGTTTCAGCACCTTACTTCCAGTTCTAAGAACAGGCTGCACCATAGAAAAATCCACAAATATAACTGTATCAAAAGGCAAGAATTTCAGTAGTCTTTCTCCAGTGATATGCCAAGATTGCAGCTCCTATAACCACCAAATCTAGATGCTTCAGTATACTTTTCTGTATATTTATAGTCTTTTGAAAACAATGTGTGTATATTATAAGAATATAAATTATTACTTTTTAAAACACTTCATTTTTTAAACAATGTTTAATAATATAGGTGTAGGAGACTGGCTGTACATGACTGTAGAGTCTAGGAACTAGATTATAATACCAGATGATGTAATTTCTTAATTTGTTTCTAAATTAATTCCATTCTTGATTCTTTTCTATCTTCTTTTTTAACTGCTAGTACATTTAACAGTACTGTAAACTACTGAACAAGACCTAAGTGACAGTATGCCCTTTTGGATTTCTATTTCACCTTACACTGCTGAGACAATGTATTAAGTTCAGAAGTAAGGATAAGCCTTTCAAAAAGTAGATCCTGAACACAACATAATTATAAAACCAAAGAAATAAACAAAACCACCATGATGAGAACAAAATACAACAGGAAGCTACTTTAACTATTAGAAGATAGTCCACCATTCTATATTAAAAAATATCGGTTATAGGAAAAAGTGTGCAGGAAACAGAGGGTATATGAACTGAATAAAAATAATGGAAACACCATGTCTGTCCACATGCAGAAAATGTATTGCTTGAAATAGTCATTGATATAAATAGCTTTGCTGTCTGGATTGCAAGCACTGCTTCACAACTATAACACACCACAATATAGTATACTTTATCACAAAGGGACAAAAGTGTGGATGACTCTTGTCTCATTGACGTGGAAGAAGTACCATGTGATACCTGCTTAGCTAAACCATGTCTACACATTCCCTTCTCCCTCAGTCTTCCTCCAGTAGGTAAAAAAGTCTGTATTAGCTAATATACACCTCTACAGACAGAAAGCTATGAATACTTCTGCACAGTTATTTTCTTTTTCCAGTTAGATTCATCGTACTCTCACAGGAGTGTTCAAGAGGCAGACACAGCAAGTCATATCTATGCAAGAAGGTATCCAAATACACATTATACAGTGCTCTGCTAGTAATAATAAAGATAGTAATGAGGCTGGGTATATGAGGTCAGGGTCAGTGAAACCTTAGTGCAGTTGCACAAAATCTAGTTTGAACAGGACTTCAGATAAATCCGCCATGAAAACCATGCTTATTCCTTCCCCAGGAAGCCTACAATGCCATCTACTCCAGTTGTGCACACTCAGCACAACTTAGATTACTGAGTGTTTCAGAAAAAAAGAAGCTAAATGACTTATCGAAGCACCAGAAAAGATTCTGGTGATGCACAGTAGTGCAGCTCAGTAAGCCAATGCATTAGGACTGCAAAGGAAACATAGGAAAAAGAGATCTATTTGACCAAACAGAGCTCAAATTGCAGTTTCTGATAAGCAAAGAAGTGGAAGAAGATTAAGATAAAAATAAAAAGAAAACAAAGCAAAGGAAGTGATGCAATGGCAATCATTCACCACCTCCCACAGGTAACCTGATGTCCACCCAATTCCCAGGCAAAAGATGACTAACATCCTAAACCCTCTTCTCTTGCACACCCCAAGAGAAGAGAAAGAGAAACAGAGAAGGACTTGATGCTGTGCTAACACTGTTCAGCAACAGCTAAAGCATTGGTGTGCTATCAACACTGGTTTTGTCACAAATCTGAAACATAGCACCTTACAAACTGCTATGAAGAAAATACATTTTATCCCAGACAGATATGTTTGATTCTTGAAAATTTCTGAAAAAAAAAATGTACTTTATGACTTATAGGAAATGTAAAAACAAAGTAATGCTAAATTAAGAGAAAAACAAGACTCATCCTTACAACCAGTCTGTACCATTTGATTCTTGGTTTATTCGTGAGAAAATAAACCAGCAAGAGAAACATTAATAATTTTCAACCAAAAGACATGCCACACTGCCTTTCTAGTCATAACTACTGTTTCATAATCCTAGTAATACACAGGGGACTATTAGAAGCTCTGAAGAGTGGGGAAAGAGGTAACTAGTAAACTATCTACTGAGATATTATCTCATGCTATTTCAAACTCTGAATGACACTAAACTCCTGTGGTGGCCAAGCTTAGAGAAAAAAAAAAGGAAAAAAAAAAAGTCTGTGTTGGACTTCTGCATTTGTCTGTTTCTTGTTGGAATTAATTGAAGTTATAAGATCTGAATCAATAACTTGCCACTGTATCAACTCAGGGGTTGATGAAGTGAATGCAAATTTTGAAAACTACTTCCTTATTTTTAGAAGTTAGTCCAATAAAAATAATCAATGACAACTTGAGAAGCTGGGATGCATCTAATGCCTTATCTAAATAGAATTAAAAATATTCAAGAGTTGATCTTAAATAGGTATCTTACAGACATCCATGAATGGAATTTAATCACAGCTTTTTTATATGCAATTATTAATTGTTTTACAGCATGCAGAAGTGTGCTAAGTGATTCAGAGGAAACATAACAAACTATTCCCACACAGGATGCAAGGACTGAACAGAAAAAGTAGCTTCCAGCTAAAATTTCCTTCCACTTCTCACCAGAGACACTCGTTTCCAACATTACCTACTTACAGCTCCCTGCTGCAATGCACAGTACAGATGACAGGGGAATTATTTAATTCAGAACAACTTCCCTAGCCATGCTAATCTCTGCAGTCAGGGAATAGTTAGAACAAGAGTATTAACTCTCTGTAACAGGCTTAAATTGCCTATTTCTGAGCCCAACACAGAAGTTTGTGTTTCTGTGATATTCTTGAAAGATTAGATTATATGAAGCTAAGGGTAGATTCTCTTCATTTTTCTCCATTTTTCTTCCTTTTAGATTATTTTTCTATTTCCTACTAACTTCATAGTTTTATCTTTTCTTTTTCTGATACTTCTCATTATTTCAAATGCTTTTCCTAGCTGACTTCTCTTCATTTAGATTTCTCTCTCCTTAAATATTCTACTTTACATTGATTATTTCATCTTTTATATTTTCTCTTACTCTCTCTTGATATACACCTTACTCTTAGGCTTCACACCAGGTTTTCATCTCATCCCTTCCCACCTAGGCTTCTATATCAGACTGAAGTGTTTGCTGCATTTAGTTATTTTTTTCTCCTTCTCCCAGCTCAGCCTTCTAGTTTTCTTTCAGTTAGTCGGTATATTTTCCTGAAGAAACCATTGTTTTCCACACCACTTGCCTGGAAATGCTCTTCTATAAAAACTATTGTATGGTTGGAAGGGGATTAATTTCATCCAAGTGGATCTGTTTCCACTATTTTATCTCTCTGTATGCACTTTTGGTGCTATGTTCACTATTTCCATCCCTTTTCTTAGCCTTTTTGATTTGTTGAGGTCTTATCTGCCTTCTTCCCAGTTCTTACTGTTTCTCATGGAGTCTTGTTTCTTCTTGCTGTTACTCCGATGTTAGCTGTCCTCCCTGACTGTTCTCTTTGACTCCATTCCCCCCAAAAAAGTGGGTAGGATCTTTTATCTTTTTCCTTTCCTTTCCTTTCCTTTCCTTTCCTTTCCTTTCCTTTCCTTTCCTTTCCTTTCCTTTCCTTTCCTTT
>JAVSBS010006312.1:16264-29499 GCA_033124195.1 Coracias cyanogaster | reverse complement strand
TCTTCTCTTCTCTTCTCTTCTCTTCTCTTCTCTTCTCTTCTCTTCTCTTCTCTTCTCTTCTCTTCTCTTCTCTTTTCCCTTGGGTCTTTTTTAAGTTATCCCTCCATTACACAATTTCTCTGGTCAATAATTCTTAGCATCACTCTGTGTCTTCTCAGTACCACATTCTTTCTTTTCCCAGCCCCTCTCATTACAATGCAAGGATGGTTCAGAGAAGTTAGCACTTTTTCTGGCAATGAAGGCCAACACAGTTATTGCTAGACTTTTCCCAAGCTATATCTCACCCACAGACATTTCCATGACATACTCCTCTGTGTAAACTCTCCCTTTTCAATTCATTTTTTAACTGTTCTGTTCTTTACTAAAGGACTGATTTCGACACCGTTCTTGTTTTTATAACTGTGACTAGTAGAAGGATAACAGGACAGGAACAAATACAAGAATGTAGTCTCAATCATTTATGGACAAAGCTGTTCAGCACTTTAAGTATGTTTATGCAAACATTTTTTAAAAAATAAGCAATAGAATTCATGAAAGCTAATACTTAAAACAATTCTTAATGCATAGGAAAAAAAATACTGTAGGTTATTCTTTACCAGGTAGTAGTTAAAGTATAAGCTATTATCAATGTTATAAACTAAGTACGTATTTGTAGATGCTCTCTGATATGCAGAAGATAGAGCGAGTTTTTGCAAGAGTTAGTGAAGACTGCTTTTTAGACCATTGAGAGATGCTGCAACTGAGAAACTGAGTGTCTGGAGTTAATGTTTCAAAAAAGGAAGAAAAAAAAGAGAAAGAAATATGGAGAGATAAAGTAGAAACCAATAGTCAGTCATTGCTCATGATAATTACTGTCATCCATCTTTCAAAAATGTTACCTTTTTTGCTGCTTCCACATTTTACATTCATTGTTGCATTCCCACAACTCCTCAAGCAGTTTAGGATTCAAAAACATACACCTCCAGTACTAAGTCATTTGTTTGACTTTGCATAATTGCTTTTGTTTTAATAGCTTATGATATCTCATTTCTGTGTTTTCATTAAAGAATTGTACTTGTCTTTAAAAATCATGAAAATACAAAGGTGACAATCAGAATATGGAACTCCTGGTAGTAATGAATGAATATTTGCAAGCAACTTTCCAACATTATGTGCGTACACAGGCACAGTAATGAGCCATAGGAACAGAGTGATGTTAGTTTCATGATTGTTTAGGTAGCTATACTTCATCTCTGTTACAACAGATGGAATTAAGCTGAAGGTAATGCTTATAGTCACGGCTGTAGACTGGGGAGTAACCTCATACTGGTATTGGATAAACTGATAGGTATGTTTTCCTTGTACAGATTGTTTCCCTGGCTAGCAATATATACTCAAATGAATAATGATTACAAAACACAAAACTAGTAAAGTAAATAGTCAAGGTGGAATGTTTCCTCCTAGAATAAGGTTATCTATAGAATGAGACCTGATGTATTAGCTACTACAGGCTCAATTGATGGGCTGAGGTCAATTGTATGAGGTTTAACAAGGTCAAGTGCTGGGTCCTGCACTTCAGTCACAACAACCCCTGGCAATGTTACAGGCTTGGGGAAGTGTGGCTGGAAATCTGTCTGGCAGAAAAGAATCTGGGGATGCTGGTGGACAGCCAGCTGAACATGAGCCAGCAGTGTGCCCAGGAGGCCGAGAGCATCCTGGACTGTATCAAAAATAGTGTATCCAGCAGGAGTAGGGAAATGATCGTACCCCTGTACTCAGTACTGGTGAGGCCACAGCTTGAGTACTGTGTCCAGTTTTGGGCACCACAGTACAAGAAGGACACTGAGGTGCTGGAGCAGGTCCAGTGGTGATGAAGCAGGTCCAGAGAAGTGCAACAAAGCTGGTGAGGGATCTGGAAAATGCATCTTATGAGGAGCAGCTGAGGGAAGTGGGACTATTTAGTCTAGAGAAGAGAAGACTGAGGGGAGACCTTATTGCTCTCTACAACAACCTGAAAGGAGGTTGTAGAGAGGTGAGTGTTGGTCTCTTCTCCCAGGTAACTAGTGATAGGACAAGAGGTAATGGCCTCAAGCTGTGCCAGGGGAATCTTTAGATGGGGTATTAGGAAAAATTTTGTCACTGAAAGAGTGGTCAAGCACTGTAAAAGGCTGCCCAGTGAAGTGGTGGAGTCACCATCCGTAGAGGTCTTACAAAACCATGTAGATGTGGCATTACAGGACATGGTTTAGTGGTCATGGTAGAGTTGGCTTGATGGTTGTCTTGATGATTTTAGAGGTCTTTTCCAACCTTAAGGATTCTGAGTTTCTACTGGTAGTGAAGGCACCCACTACCATATTAGTCTTTTCATTTTTTCTGTTTTATATAGAAAAATTAAGAGTAGACTGGTGAATGAGTTTTTCTGTCTAAAACTATGAAAAAACACTAGGCTAATTCTGAGTGACACCATTTATAATATTTTAGATGTGCATTTAAATAATGGGTTGAAGAACATTGGAAATGTAAGTTTGGCTGTCAATTATTCAAAGACTGGGATCACTATATTTAACTTCAGCCTTTAAAATATACACCTTGTAAGGATGGTAAATGAGTAAGGTTATTTACTGAAGCTGACAAGACCTAAGGACTCATATCTGATTATCAAATTAGTTCACCTCTCAGAAACTGGGTTTTTTTTTAATTTTAATTATTTTTAATTAATTAATTATTTTTAATTAATAATAATTACATTTTTTATTTTTAATTAAAAAAAAATTATCAAAATTAAAAGTTAATCTGAACTTGACAAAACATTGCTTTTAGTAATGAGAATACAGGGCATATGGCCCAAGCCTTGAGAGAAGAATGCCTAGATGTGCAAGAAAAGATGGGTTGTTTATGAAGCACTTTAGAAAGAACAGTGAAAAATAAGATTTTCCTTCAAGGAATGGAAAAACAGAAGAAAGCAGTAAATGGAAAAGCACTGTTCATCCATGTTGAGTAACATTGCTCTTATTATTAACTTTTTGCTGTTATCATTCCTAATAGGAATAACCAGAAAAAAATGCCGAAAGTGAGTAAAATATCAACATGGAGATCAGTGGAAAAGCAGTTACTGAATGTAAACAACAATAAATGAAGACCCAGAGCAGAGAGCTCACCTGACAAAAAGAAAGAATTAAAGAATTAAGAAGTTCTATGGTAACAAACTCACATTCAGCAATGACTTTGATATTAGAAGTGTTCCTAGAGTCTACAGAAAATAGGTTATGGTTTTATTTCACTATGATTCACCTTGCAAATTAATTGGTCATATAATGCAGTTCAATATATGAAGAAAGGCTACCCATCAACAAGACTCTTTAGATGATTAACTGCTTTATAACCTTCTTGGTAATATGCAAAACTAGTATCTCTCAGAGGAAAACCCAGCAAAAACTAACTGCTGCTGTTTTTCAGATGTTATGTATAAACTATTCACAGTTATAATGGCATTGAAAGCTTGCTTGTGTGTGTATTTATTGTCCGTATAAAGTTTTCACCTACAGTTCATGACTGAAATGACTTGTCACATTGTCCAATAAAACTAACAACAAGGCTCGTCTAAACAGCACTGATGTACAGAAGCATGTAAGAAAGTCACTAAAAGTCTTACCGCTCCTACCAATGCTTAGGTGATTACGCAAAAAACTTACATTAACACTAGCTCGAGTTTTAGAATCATAGAATAGAATCATAGAATATATTGGGTTGGAAGGGACCTCTAAAGGCCATCTAGTCCAACCCCCCTGAAATAAGCAGGGATATTTCTAACTTGGTCAGGTTGCTCAGAGCCCTATCAAGCCTGACCTTGAATGACTGCACAGATGGGGCCTCCATCACCTCTCTGGGCAACCTATTCCAGTGATCCACCACCCTCACATTAAAGGACTTTTGCATGCAAATCCTTTGTTCATCAGTGAGAAAACACACCCCAAAGTGTTTGATTTAGTCTCTTGCTTGTGCTTTTCACTATGGAAATAATTTAAATAATGCATAGGGTTGGGGTACTAGGTATATTTCCAAGGTTACAACATGATTAATTACAATGGCTAAACCCCTAAACATTGAGTTGAATACTAATGTGATGGCAGAATCTGGAACTGGCAAAGTGCAGAGGCCATTTCCTATCACACTTTTAATGCCACAGAAGTGAAAGAGAATGACAGAACTTTGGCTGTTACTTATGGCTACCATTTACACAGATTAGGATCCTGCAACCATATATGTACTTCTAAAAGAAAGAAGAGCATTTTAGATCCTTGTCATTCAAGATTATACACAGACCTAGGTTATACACCATTTTGAAAATGTCATTGTCCACCAGGAAATGCTTCATATACACACACCACCTATAATTGCAAATACTGTTCATGGAACGAAAAGGGCAAAGGTCTGGCTATGTATAACACTAGTCTATTAAAAGGCATAATTATTCAGGGTGTAACTGTCATATGATCATCTGACGCCCTAGATAATGTTTATGTAAATGTTACCATGACAGCCTGATGCCATTAATATGCATTGACATACATTATCATTTATTTTCAGCTGATTGTAAGGCTTACATGGCAATATAAGAACAATACTTCAATGACCAAACAACCGATTGTACTTCATTTCCATTTCCATGAATACTTAGCACCAATGACTAACTAAAATATGCATTACCCGTGGATTATGAAGTGCTCCAGGCAGTTTTGGATACAATTAGCTTTGTATATGGGGCCCCATAGATCTGTAACTTAAATGACAAGCCAAAGTTTTCATAGAAGGAAAAGAAAACACTAAACCGGTCAATCTGCTTTTCAGTGAAGAGTGGTTAAAAAGGCAATGGTTGTTAGTAGAATTATGTAAAAAAAACCAGCCTCACCAAAAAACTCGCACCGCAAAAAAACATGTACTCCCATAGAAACAGTAGCTGGCATATCAATCAGCCCACTAGACACATGTCAATTCCATTTGAAGTAGATCTGCTACACGCAGCACTGATCCCAGGCCAAATTCAACAGAGGTTCTGGATGATGTGCTGCCACAAATGCCCCAGTCAACACTCCCTCCTCAGGCCTGCTTAGGATCACTGGACATTCCTGCTGCATGACAGATTTTCCCATATCACTTACCTGCTGTGTCTAGCACTGGAAGGTGACAAATACGAAAAATACTCGACTCCATTCAGCTCCAGGGCTTGCAGTGACACTTCATAAAGTGAAGCAGAGGGATGGTTGTTTTCTCAAACCTAATGTATAATAAATCCCCAAATCTCCTCCACACTTGTGGCAAGCCCATTGATATCTGTTTGTCACCAGAGGCCTGGAAGTGTGCAGTATAAAAGAGAACCAAATAATGCTCTCATATAATGAGGTATAGCAAACGGGAATTTGTTATATTTATTTTTCTGCAACTTGCTCTTAGCTATGTTCTCTTAAAAAAATGTGGTGGTTCAGTGTGCAAGAATGTTTACTGCTTATTTTGTACTGGATGATACTTTGGGAGGATGGAGGAGGAAAAAATAGAGTCATATCCACTGGATTTGTCCTATATATGTTCCTAAATTTTGCTCTTTGGCACCAAACCCACATAGGATGAAAAAATAAAAAGAACACGTATAAGACAATAATCCATCTCTCCTCTCCTTAGCACAGATGTTTCAGAGAACAAAGTGATTTTCTGCAAGAGGTCATACATGAAATATATATATATATTGCTGGTAAATGATCTGTCTCTTCCACAGAAACTATTCTCTTCTGGCCTTTTCCCGTGGCTCCTACTTCACAATATAAAGGGACACTTGTCAGCTTATGTTATACTTCTGTCTGAAAATGTCAAGCTTAGTATGTCACACAGCTGAACTACAAAGACTATAACTAAAAGAAATTAACAGGAAATAAACAACTTTTCTTATTGTTTCAGAGAGTTAAGTCTATACATGTGTCACATAGCAGGTTTCACTTTTTCTCTTATAAAACTACACCTTGAATTGGTTAGAACTATCAGCTGGGAAAAATTTTTAAGAAACTAATAATATTAATTGAACATACTGTTTGAAGGCCTGTAGCAGAAAATATTTTTCTTTTCAATAAGTCATTAAAAAAAATTACTTGCTCCTCTACTACCCTATTAAGTTGTAAAGAAAAATAGATCTGTACAAAGCAAAGCATAGCTTATTTTCTGTAGAAGACTGTCCCTGACTCCTTTTTTGTCAAATACACATTGTTAATATTATTTTTCTTCTCTAGCCTTCTCTGCAGCAATTACTGGTGATAGTCTGTAATTTAAGGAATGTCTGCATGGCAGGAACTGCTTGTTTTAAGACCATTCTGTGATAATGGACTTATCAGTCACTGTAGCACCTTCTACAAAATACACTTCTTTGCACCTTCCACAAAACACACTTCTTTGAAATATGCAGTGTATGGAAGGCAGTTGATAAAAAAAACACAGCTATTTGAAAAGGTTCAATCCTTAAATCCCTCTTGAGTTACCAATACAGTAGCCTCTTTGTACTCACAAACACGACAGACTTATCTTGATAATAACCTTCCATGACAGCCTTGGTCTGTGCTGAATCTTCAGTCTCTAAGATATTTAACACACATCCAAGTTGTACTCCCAGATGGACTAACTCTACTTAACTCTTGCTATAAATATAACCTCATTCCTCATGCTGCACATTGAGAAATGCTTTTGTGCCAGATGCTGAACAGTGGAGAGGCTTATGCATTTCTATAATTTTCTTTTATTTATTCCCCTCTTGAAGATGAGTAACAACAAAAACCTTAGGAAAAAGAATAGAAAAATCAAGTAGAAATTAAATATCAGTTCAGATTTCAAAGGTCTAGGAATCTATTACCGAAGTGAATTAAATTGCTAAGGTTTGTTTATCAGTTTTGGGTTTTATTGGTTGGCTTGGTATTCTTTATCTGTTTGTTTCTTTACAAGGAATGTTAGGTAAATTAATCTGCACAAGTCCATCCTGAAAAAGAGCATCCTTCTGATACAGTCCTCACAAGTGCCCTCAAAGGAAGTGATAAAGAGCCTCAGGCTCTTCTCTGGTCTTGCAGTCACTCTTCAGACTGCCAGACTGAGTTGGGACTCCAATGCTGCATTCCCCTGACCTCCAGATATGAAATCCAACATTTAGTAGCTTTGAATCGTATAAAGATCTGACATAGTCTGGTTGTTAGAGAATTGTATAATTGAATATTTCTTACTATTAGCTTCCTAAAATCCTTTGATCAAGAATTAGGTAATTAAATTGCCATCTGTCCTGTATAGTGTTGAACAAACTTTCATCTTTCATGTTGACCAATTAGAGCAATATTCCTCTTGCACCTGAAAAAATATTTCTTATTCATTAAAATTCAGCAGTGACAAGATATTTTCCTATTAAGTTCATTTTTAAAAATAATTTGAAACCCAGTTATTTTAATATAATGAAGTTTTAATTTTTGCATTTGTTGTATAATTGGGTCTTTGAACCTCCAAATGGTTGTAAAGATTCTGAAAATCCAAACCAGATGCATCTGAAGCCTTATTTTTTCTGAGTGCTTAGATGTCAGTAAGTATCATAGTTTTTCTAATACAAAAATGTCAATAACCCATCCATTGATGTTTGATATAAATTATTTCTTTATCTGATAAATTAATGGCTACTAACACACAACGGTATACATTGCATACATGTTATTGTGCATTTTTATGTTTAGGTATACTATGGTTTGACTTCTCATTAAAATTACTATGCATAATAGATTTACCTTTTTCTCCTAAATGCAAGCTTTTATTTTGCCATTTAAGAGAACGGAGTAATTTTAAAATATGTACTCAAAATGACTAGGGAAGACATTCCTTTCTTTGGAGCTATAAGTTCATGGAAATGTGACAAAAAATTAAGTAAAAATTAGGATACATCTGTTTGTTGTTGGTTTGGAATTTTTTTTCTTTTTTTTTTTCCTTTGCCATGAAAGAAACAGATGCGCAAAGGGAAGTTTGGTACCATGTGACTGAATTATTTGCAGACTTCTAGCAAATGTACTATAGACCACAGCTAATCAATCTCTCTTCCTTCACAGTACAAAGCAAAATCATAAAAGCTGCTTTCTTTAGTAAAAAATATGAAAATCTGTCATTGAACTGGACTTGGTCACTTAGGATTTAGATGCATGCCAGTGACTGTAAGAGCACAGAATGACACTAACAAATACCAAAAGTATTTTATATAATGAAATTACTGGAATACTTAACTTTTTGTATAATTACAAAATCTTTACAAGCTCTGTAGACTTAAGTTAGTAGAATTCATCTTCTCTGTCAAGCTGAAAAGCATGAAGTTAAATACCATATAACTTTTTTAGTGTAATAATATCTACATGTCTTTGCCCGTCCTTCTGTACTCTCTACCACAGGCTGTGCCTATTGTTATTTGTTGCCTGAATTCCTTAAGTTGGGCTCTAGATTGACAATTTCAAAAGAATAAAAATGTACCTTTTTATTGGAATAAAGAAAATCAAATCAGATTTTATTTTTCATTCAATTAAAAAAGTAAAATACTACCATATACATATTTATAATTTCATAGGGAGATTAAATGATCTAATATATATATATTTACATTGATTTAACATGATTCAGATTTTGATTTAAATATGAGGAGAACTGTAGTGGTGTCACTTCATTTTATATGACTTTGACTTTGAAGGCTTTTTAAAATTAAGTTTTTCCAGCATTTATAGGGAATCCACCACATGATACTGATTTCTTTCTTGACAGCCACTTCTTCTACAACAAAGAAAAGCTAAATTTCAAAAGCAATGAAAAAGCACAACAAATAAAAATCAAGGTCTATCCACAGGGACACCAAGAACAGCAACCATCTTCATAAAGAATATATTCCAGAGATGAAGGAGAAGAAAAGCTACAAAATATTGTCAGAGGTGAGGGGACATGCAGGGGAAGTAGCATAACAGAGGGAATGTGGCAAAGACTATTTGTGGAAGAGAAGGAGAAAGACATTAGAAAGCAGAAAGTCAACTGCAACTACGGAGAAGGAAAATGAGAGAGTAGTATGAATGTGAAAGTCAAGGTAGTTTTAGAATATGCAACAGGTCTTTCGCTGTTGTGATTTTTGTTTGTTTGTCTTGTTTTCCAAAAAGGAACCAAAAACTTACTTAGCAAAGGACATAGATGAAGACTTTTCCTAAACTGTGTCAAATCTGTTGTGGGTGTTTTGACAGCGTGCTTATGAACTGGAAGAGGAGATGTCTGCAAGAGAATGAGACAAATTTAATTCTTATTTACTGAGGAAATCAAGCAGCACTGCTGCTCATGAGAAGAGGCTCTGAAACTATGTAACGGTCAAACACACATACAAGGTAATGAAACTCATGGAAATGTATTACAGAGGGTGTGATAAATTAACATTCTTCGAATTCATGAGTGGAAAAGTGTGTGTAGATTCCAGGCATTCTGAAAACATAACATTTTAGAGAAAAAGTTAATGTCCAATGCTGCAACATGACATACAAGGTCAGCTGCCAATCTAAAAGAAAAAGAACCACATAAATAAAAATGAGTCCACAAACTGTAGGAAGGATTCTCTAACAAGTCTGTGAAAGCCAATAAAATATTGATAAAACTCCTGGCTTGCAAATTTATTTGTAAGTCCTTAATAATTGAGGGCACTTGTCAAAACAGACTCTGCCTTCCAGACCTCCTACTCTGATATAATTAACTTGAATGAGCTTCTCTTCATCATGAAGACAAAGGTGGGAAAAGTGATGTAACCACTATCCATCTTATGCAGGGTTTATACAACCTCTCCTTTATGACTGGCTTCGCATACTGACTAACAGACACTTTCCACTTCAGATTTTAATTAAAAGCTATAAAAGCAGTCAGCTGTAGGCCATGAATGTGTTGGCAACAAAAAAGTGCCATTATATAGTGGGAAGATCAAGCACCATACAAATTTAGTGTGAAACCATGTTAAGTAGATCCATATGCTTGCATTTAATGTAATTCTGAGATCTACATGGTAGCGGTGGGAGTACTAAAGTAAAGCAAAATGTCACTTAAAGCCAGGACAAACAGTTTAAGTATAATCATGTTAATTCAGTGATATATGAAACATATTTATTTTCAGATGTTTGCAAAGAAATCACAGCAAGTGAAAACATATTTTTTTTTCCCTAAGTACGGCTGCAAGTATTCAGGTTGTTTCATAAAACAAGACGTTAAATTTATCCTGGTGAATATGAAATATATTCAATATAGCATAGATAAGAATTGTAGAAGTAATTTAGAACAGATGCATATTAGGCATATACTGTCAGTAAATGGAACTTTTTAAATTCATTTATTGTTCATATCATTTACTACAAAATTTAATAAAACTGTTATGGTGTGGAGCCTCTCTGCTTTCATAATAAACATTTAATATGTGGAATTCAATCTGTTTTGACTGGAGGAATAAATCTTTCTGTATGATTTAGGTGCTTGCTAAGATCAAGGTAACATTTAGTATCAACTTCCTAGTACAAAAATATTTTAAATATTTTAAATTTAATTTAAAATCTCCCAAATATATATTTCCCACTTTTTATTTAAAAACAATGCATGACCACAAATACAATCAAAATAGTTTTATTTAATGAGTCCTACAAATATATGGAAAATCTTTAATTTGATCCTTCTGTAAGTAAAAAGAAAATGTTTTGTTATTACAACTCATATAAAAATTCTTAGGAAATGCTTTTATTTGACTTACAAATTTCATTATTTGAATAATTAAATTTGCAGTTCATCAAGTGGTGGGTAATACTGTTATGCAGAATACACTTCAGAGTATCATGATGAAATATAACATCAGTGGTACATGCTCACAAAACAGAAATTCTATATTTATCTGGAAATATTTACTGAAAATTATTTACTGAAAATTGCTGTAGTTACAGATGATGTAAAATTTGCATAGAAATACAAGTCCACATCCATGAACATGAGCTTTAAGTGATGTCTGGCTCACCAGCTCACCTGTTACTAACTGATAAAAAATGTGTCTAGTTATTAAAGCAAGGTCTCAGTACATTAGGCAATATGATGCTGTTTTGCAGCAGCTTCTCTGCAGAGAGTCTCACTGTGAACTCAGACACAAATGATTCCTGAAATCTGTTCTGATTACTTCATATCTCTGTTCAAAACCACAGTCATCAGGGAAGTTATGTATATAGTACATAAAAGCGAACTCAGGAAAGCATCATATGTCTTCATCTTTACATTTCTTTCCCCAAAAGAAAATGACACACTGACCTATCAGAAGCCAAGGCAAATATCTGTGATCTTTTCTGTTTGATTTCTACACAGCAGAAAGCTATTTAACATGCCTGAAATTGAAATGTGGAGTAGAAACAAGTTTGGCTTTGACAAATAAGGGAAGATATGATCCACATACAGGTTTATCCTTTAAATTTCTGAACCAGCCTTCATGTCCAGTAAATATTGAAAGCATTCCTAAGGTTATATGCTAAAGACTCCACTGGTAGTACAAACAGCTTTGGAGATAAGTAGCCCTCAAGCAACTTGAAAGCTCTCAGCATCAGTCTGTGCTGTGAAACTTACTGGAGTGTCATTTTATATTAGAATTCCTTTCTGCTTCATAAAATTATGCCCAAGATGAAAGTGATGCAAAAACCTATTGTCATTTTAGCTATAAGAGGCCCTTACTTAAGCTTCAAAAGTCTTGCTGAAGTGTCACTAAGAGGCTGTTCATGATCTACTAGAAATGTATACTATTTAATTCTACATCTATTACTGATAAAAAATTATGCATCATAGAATCATAGAGGTTGGAAGGGACCTCAAGAGATCATATAGTCCAACCCTCCTGGTTTAGGTTCACCTAAAGCAGGTTGCACAGGAAGGCATCCAGGTGTGTTTTGAATGTCTACAGTGATGAAGACTCCATCATCTCTCTGGGCAGCCTGGCCCAGTGCTCTACCACCCTCAAAGTAAAGGAGTTTCTTCCCAGGTGCCTCTCTAGCAAACCCAGTTATATCCCCAGCCCCCTTCAAATCTAGTTGAAAGCTGTCTCAGTGAGCCCTGCTAACTCTTGTCCCAGTACCCTTTTCCCCCTTTGAGATAAGCCTTTCCCATCCATTACCAGCAAGCCTGGTATCTTGTAAATCAAGCCATGGTGATCTCTCTGGTGATGATAAGATCCCAGAGACTAGTTTATGAATTAGGAAAAACTACAGCAGTAGGTGTTCCATTATTTTCAGCCAGTGTTTTCCTACAGTTCTTCTCACTAATTTTTTAGTTAGGATGCCACTTGTGTAATGTCAGAAAATGTCATTAATGAAATGAATAATTATTCCTAATAAAATGATATTATTAAGAGGAACATAAATTTCACCGTCTGTAGGAAACTATTATAAGGCCTGAGCCACAATTTTGGGTTGGCGCTATGCACAAAAAGATCATAATAGTTTCTATAATTTCTAATATCTGGATATATAAAGTATAGGTTGGAGATCAAGGATGTAGGTGACCTCAGTTCAAGGGCTGACTGCCATATCCCACATGCTAGGTGACCATTGTAAATGGTCTTATTAGCTGAGCTATGAATCAGCTAAAGTATTTATTCACCAGTAATTCTGAAACCATGTACTTTACAATCTTTTCTCATTTTAGCAGAGTGGTATGTTAAGCTTAACCTCTCCCACCTAAACAGCCACTGGATTTGACCCTGTAAAAGTGAAAAATCTTTCTCTGCTTTAGGAAGCCCTTAACTTCTTTTCCTGTTTATGTTTTTCCAGACATGGAAGATCCCTGAAGATTTTACCTATATCGTGCTCCTAAGTAGTAAGCAAACAAATCAGTGATGGTAGTGTGTGTATATAGCAAGCCACATAGCCAGCAGACTGACTAATAATTTTTTGTGAAATTTCTATATGTACAGAAATATAAAGGAAATGATCACTCACAATGTCGTGGTAGAGACGGACACGACAAAAGTTTATGTAAAAAGAGAGTCTTTATTAATTTACAAAATCCAAGATGGCGATCACGGAGAAGAACCAGCACTCCTTTTTATATCCTCCCTAGCAAGCGTGTACATTTTCTATTGGCTAAAGATTTTAGTTATTACAATAGTGATTGGAAGTTATTTGCCAACATTCATGTCCTCTCCTACATTCTGTTCAGCGGTCAACTACTTCCTC
>JAVSBS010006310.1:2927-16478 GCA_033124195.1 Coracias cyanogaster | reverse complement strand
GAAACAGTGAGCAACAGATGGACTGTCTGTGCAATACTCTACTAATGAGGTTAGCACAATCCTGCCAAAATGTAATGTTTATTAAATAGAAGGTGACACCATATCTCTATGATTGAGACAGAAAATGGGTGCCCAAGTAGAGGTGCAGGTGCAGCTTGTATAGAAAAAACTGTAAAGAAAACCAGTCATGTATATGGTGTTGGACATGGTTTTGTGCTGGTGTGCTGTCCTGGACATGCAGAAAAAAGCACATTGTCAACAGAAGTGTATTAGGGCATTTTGCAGACAACATGCCTGCCTAAGCCTTTTCCACTGACCTAAGCCTGAAATCCTCCTTTATCAGGCAGGATTAGCATTGGAGTCCTCAGACTGTGATCCCAACCACTCAGGTGCCAAAGTATCTACTGACCTGACCACACACACAGAAACAGCACTTAACAGCTGAAAGGACTCCAGGAACCAAGCTTGCATCTGGCCAACTTCCTCATTAGCAGAGGAGGATGTAGCAAAATTCTGCTGTATGCTTTACTAGAAAAGCCAGTGAACTGAAATATCAGTTATAGACTAAAGCCAAGCCATCTGAGTCTTTCTCATCAGAAGAATGAACACTTGAATAAAAAACATACAGCACCTCAGTTTAATGAGCTTTGTAGGTGACAGATATATTAAAGAAATAATTTCTGCACTTAATTAGAATTACAAAAATCAAGAAATGGTGATTTTTTTGCCTTCTCAAACATATAATTGATAATACCTGCAGACATTTAAGCAACCTATAGAAAACAGGATTCATTCACATCAGAAAGATGTGAATAATGTGAAGGACAAAAAACTCAAAAAAACCAACTGCAAACCAGCCAACAAAAACCCCTCTAAAAACACCCCCTCCTCTAGAGAGTTCCTGGAATAAAAGCAGGAATAGATAATTTGACACTTGGGGTTTCTTACAGAAATAACATTGTTCAAAAAGAAGCAGCGTTTAGTAGAAACTGATTATAATAATTTTCCTACTTCCTTGTCTCCCTACATGCTTCTTGGGCTACTTTGACTTGAGATTTCTTTTGCACAGGCACACCCATGACCTGGATGCTCCTGTTAGTCATACTGCTGTGCTATGTTCTTGACAGTGTAGACAGCATCTGGTGTGGTTTGTCATGTTACTGATAACTGTGATTGAGGCTGCATTGCTGCACTTGAGAAACTGGTAATAAGTTACCTGAAGCAAGCACAGTGGTGATCTCAGTAATGTTTCGTGTTGTTGCAGGTACTGCTTTCCCCTTTACTAATGCACCTTCCTCTATTGCACAAAGCACTGAGATCCTCAAGCAGTGCAGTAGAAAGTTTGTTTGTTTCTTAAAGGGCCTTTTAGCCAAAGATGTCAGATCTATGAGCTACTGCCAATTAAAGCTCCCCTGCTGTGGGCTGGGTAACTAATGTTATACCCAAATTATTACAGATGACAAAACTGAGACAAAGAAATGAGGGAAGTTACCTAAGTAGGCCCATATCTCATCTGTCCTACCTCCTTTTCTACATCTTGCAGCAGAGACATGGATTTGAAAAGCCTTTAACTTATTGTAGATAGTATCATATATGCTGTTATACAAGTAACAGGATTACTTATATCTTTTTTTCATTTTTCAGATAAGAACTATTGTCCTGCTTGTTTTTTTAAAAAATTAATGATTGTACATTTTGCTGAGACTATAACTGCTTCAGGGGGGAAGTTTTAACTGGGCACAGCAATTGACTCCACTTAATTCAGTGTAATGACTGTGTTAGACTTAAAATTTCTAGGTATTCTGTCTAAAAGATCATTAAGATAAGAGACATGGGCTAAAACTTAGTTATGATGAAAGTGGCACAGGAACTAGGTATAAGGCTGCTTGCGTTTTGGATCCTGAGAAATGCAGAGAGCAACACATTCTTCTGTTCTCTTCCAGCAATACCTGGAAAAAATAGAAAGATGATCCAATATATATGAGGGGATCCACACATTGAAACCAACAACTAAAACATCGATGGTTCTGAAAAGTAGGGGAAAACAAACAGGTTCTGTTCTGATTACACTTGTTCTTTTTCCCTGTTGGTAGATCATGTGATGTTCAGGGATTTACTCTTCACCATCATTAATATATGCTAAACATCATGACAGGATAGAGAAGGATGTATATCTACTTATAGATGAACCAACGAGGAAGGCATCTATTCTGATCTCAGTGACTTGAGGATTGGAACAGAATCACCTCAGTGCAGATATTATTTTAACAAAATAAGTATCTACAATTTCAGTAGTAATTTTCTTGTGGCCATCACTTTTGTATTAGCTGTTCTTGTACCAGTCGCAGAGATGGCCAGAGATCAATTGGTGTGCAACAGCAATGCATACAATAAAAGGTTTCTGCTGTACGGATCTGACAAACATCTTAATGCAATAAGAACTGTGCTGGCAGATCTCTGCACATGCATCATGCTACGATTTTGAAAACACATGCTCATTGACTGGACTGCAGGACTGGGAATTGTTTTCTTAGAAATGATGGAAGAAATGGTGAAGGGAGGAGGTGGCTATGTGTTGGAATCACAGGTGCAGAGAACGGTTCTGTGCACAGCTGGATGGGTTCAGCTCTTTCAGCAAATGTTTTCAGTGCTGTACAAAAGGTGCAAATGTCAGTGCTACCACTTATTTGATTTTTCCTGTAGAAAAGAAGGCCATTTTTATCTGACTGTAATCTGCTGCACTGCATTAAAAGTGAGTATGCGTCCTCGTTCATCTTCTCCATGGTGGGCCCTTTATCAGCTTATGCCACTCTTCACAAGAGTTGGCAAGTATTTCCATTTTCTCTGGAAACTATTTTCAATGACTTCTTTGTTTTGTTGTTTGGGGTTTTTGTTTTTGTTGTGTTTTTTCCTTTACATATATCATGTGTGTCATGATTATGAAACAGCTATATGCATCCTACTCCAGGAAGAGAGCTGTGTCCTTAGTCTGAACCTCAAATCTTGCTGTATTGATGTTGATTAAGTCTGGTCTGGAGCTTAGAGTATCAACCGTGATTGCTGATTGGTGTATTTGTGCAGTCTACCTTTATGCATGGTCTTCTCTATGCTGTTTTTTCACGTTAGTGCTTATCTTTTTTATTTTCCCCAGCTTTAATTATAAGAGGTGAACTAGAATGAATGTCTGGCTTTGTTTCCTTCTGAAGACACTTGTACCCTGAGGAATAATGGAGGCTATTGCAAAACCTGCATTCACTGATGCTGTGCTTCTGCACCAGCTGATGCCCATGCTGGTGTGGACCAAATACACAGAATTTGTTGTTGGAAGCAGGGAAATGAGGCATTGAACCACTGTTCATCTCTACTCACATAGACTGGGCACGGACAAGCAAGCTGTCACCAGCAGACAGAGTCAGGGTTTTACCATCCATAGTAACAGTTGATTTGCCCTCCTGAAGGGAAAGAGCAGATAACCAGTTCTTAATTTTCCATGTTCTGCCACTAACAGAAAGAAAATACTTCAGACAAGGATGGAAATCTTTCCTACTGAAAGAGCACTTCAAACCTGCTCTGTTTCATGAGGCCTAACTAAATATTCAGCTGATCTTCGCTTGATGGTTCATTATTCCCCATCATAAAGCAGCAGCCCGTTGCCTGACTCTTGGGGGTACGCTGCTACCAATTTAACATGGCAGCCTGCAAGTTAGTACAGCTCTGGAAATCAGAGGTATAACCTCCTGGAGTACTTCAAGTTCCTCTTCTACTTTTCTGATTCCTAATATCTTTTTAAGACTTGAAAAGCAGTTCACAAGTCAGCAGGGAGCTGGCAGAAATCACTAATAGGAGTCCATCAACACTAGAATGGACTCATTATCTTGTCAAGCACAGGAGCCAGGTTCTTGCCAGCAACAAGGTCTTGATTGTATAAACTGCTCTAAGCTGCAGTGTAAATAAATGTCTTTCAAGGTTATGTCTTTAATTAGTATTTGATAGACTCTGTGAATTCTAACAGAACAGGAACTCATAGAAATATCTGCCTCCCAAGCTAGCCTGACTTGTGGAAATGAAAACTAGCTTTTCTCTGTTTTTCCCTTGGGCTGCAAATGTTTTCTAGAAGCCAGTTGAGTGAAGGGCATCTGGATCACCTACCGCTGTGCTTTAGTATAAACAAGTTCTCAGATTTTTTATTAGCTTATTCTACCTGAGTTGAGTTTGGCTTCAGTATGAGAACAAATGCTTCAAGGCAGAAGTAATAGGTGATGCTTTTTTATCACTTGGAGGCATTCTGATACATTTACAGGATATATCCTAGGTAGCATATATTAAAATCTTCACCAAGACCTGATGAAGCATGCTGGTATCTGTCCTTAACATATACAATGAGGAAAAAGAAAGACTCTTTATAAGGTGGCAGTAGTTTACAGTTATTTTTCATCATGGTTTAAAGCTGAAGGAAGGTGCCTGTTGATATTTTCTATGAGAAGGAAGATAATTTTAATTTCTGTTGCTAGAAGGCTTTACTACTGTTCAGTCTGCTCTGAACTGAAACATGAACTCATCAGTTAACAAGTGTGAATTCTCACGTACCAGCTGCCATATCCAGATATCGGAACTCTTTTTACTTTTCTCAGTTGTTCCTGGTCCATAAGCTATAACCTTTAAAAGAAAAAATAAAAAACAGGGAAGAAAAGGAACAGATTCGTCCCAGTGGCCAAAGTGTACATATTCATCTTCCTACAGAATTTGAAATATTATCTTTTTACAGAAAATTGTTCATAGCGGATGACGTTATTTTTACAGACATTAAAATTCACATTACGTTTGGTATTCTCATATTGATTCCTACTGATAAAAAGGGAACTGATCACACCTGCCACTCCTTATGCTCCTCTGCATCCTCACTTATCTACGCCTTCTGCCTCCTCCCACTCTCAGCTTTGCATCTAGATCCTTCCTGCTTCTGTTCTTGGAACAGACACTTCCTCCTCATGAACTCTGGGCCCGGTCAAGAGCCTGTTGAAGTAGAAAACAATCTTAAAAAAAAAAAAGCTGCAGACTGGACCTTATTTTTCTCATTATCTGCCCTTCCTGTGTTATTCCTCACAGTCCCACACTCTCTGTTACTTTGTTGTCAAATGTATTGGATTCTTCAGAGTGTGACTCCAAGTAATCCAGGGAAAGCATATAGTGTGTAAACTATCGTGCATACAGATAGCAAATGGTGACAGCTTCATTTGCACCCAAACTAGGCTGTTTGATTAAATTGAGATGTGCACAGCCTGGGCCTTCTGATGCTGTCCCATTTTTCTTGTTTCCACTTCATGTAGATTGAGGAGGTGGAAAAGGAGTGTATTTACACACCTAGATTAGACTTGGCACCAAGAATGGTGTTTGGACACATAGGAAAGCCACACACAGTTGAGTACTGAGCACTGGAACAGGCTGCCCAGAGAGGTTGTGGAGACTCCTCTGAAGACTTTTAAAACCCACCTGGACACGTTCCTGTGTAACCTACCCTAGGTGAACTTGCTTTGGCACGGGGGTTAGACTAGATGATCTCCAGAGGTCCCTTCTAACCCCTACCATTCTGTGATTCTGTGAGTAGTATTTGCATCACACCAGTGTTTCTGATTTGGGAAATATGGAGGGGTATTGGGGTGGACAGAGTGAGCAGCTTTAATCCCAAAGGAAACATGGAAATAAGGTTCAGGTTGATTCTGTGGAGGAGGGAACTATCAGAGCTAGGAAGCCCCTGCCTTAGGGGGCTTAGGCTAGTCAAAACAATGGATGAAGACAGACACTTCTGAAGGGCAGGGCAGGCTAGGACTCAGTTGTTTTGTAGGGGTGCCTAAGTTTCTGCTGACTACATACTGTTCCCAGGCCTGGATTCACTTGATCTGTACAGAGGGCACCTATTATCTGTATGTTTAAAAATATCCATTTCTTTCAGAAAAATTAGACCTTCCTACCTCTGTTTCAAAGTTATCTCCAAACACACTCAAGGATTTCTTCTGTTTTATTTCAGTGCGATGATCGTTTAACCATCCTTGGAAGGAAAATGGCTCCATAACAGAAGTGGAATTTAGTGGGAAAGGTGTTTCTTTCAGGAGTTCATCTGTAAGCAGGGCAGAGTGTTAACAGTGACACTTGCTTCCCTTGATCTTCACAAACATTTTACTGTGGTTTACAGCTTGCAGGGTTCAATTTACAGATATTATCCACTCAAAAGTGAGTTGTAACAACAATCAATGCTATGGTCATTATCAGGACTTCTTACTTGAGCTTGTAAGGTGCATGTATTACTTGTGTATCTTTATGGAGTTGCTTCCTTAAAGCTGTTGTCAGGCCTGTTGTGCATCCATGCTTGGTAAAAATGCATTCAAACAACAGGCAATAGACTACACAGTTCTTACTGGCACATTCTTCATCCTCCTGACTAGCTTTTGCACTGGTAAAATCTGATGTATCCTCTCTGACCTTTTGCTGAGTCACCCCTTACATATCCCCATATAAATGGAATTAGGCCCCTAGAACTCTACATCTTCCACATACTACTGGCTTTTATGATTTTTTTTTTCTCTCCTGTGTGTTTTAAAATATACTGACCACAGTGAAGCAAACCAGTTATCACAAACCTAAATTTGATAAAATGCCTTTTTTTGGTGGCGTTCTTGGAGTTGTAGCTGGATTTAATTTCCAGTAATGCTCCCTCATAACTGATTTGATTTAAAATAGCTGGAGGACTGAACACAGTTTCAGTGTAGCTGGTGAATTCAAGATTTGTGCTATATATTGCTGGTATAAGAAATTAGCTTTAGTTATTTACCAGCTTACAGTGAAGTGTAGAGACAGCGCAATGATCCTAAGTGATCCTAAGAAGTTTGTTCTGAAATGCAATAGGGAACATCCATAGAGTAATTTTAAGTAATGCCAACTACTAGATGGCTGCCTCCCAAATGCACTGAGGTAATAAACTCACAGCCAAATCTTAGTCTTAGTACTAGTAATAGAGTAGGCCTTTTTAAAGTATTAGTGCATTCATTATGTAATGTTCTCCTTGTTCTTTTCTAAAGCTGTATTTCACTGCTCTGCAGTGTTTTGAATGAATCATTTCAGTTCTTCATGGAAGGCCGTTTTCTATGCAGTCTTTCAAAACTATGCGAGATCAGGGCATCCAAGGGATAGCAGCATACCGTATAAGCTACTACTGTTTAATGGGTCACAATAAGCACTGAATATGTACATTCATCTCCATACAGTCTGAATGCTAACCCTTTTATTGTAGAAACAGGTTTTGCCATTCAAATTTCTTTTGTTCTCCATTATATTAAATTATATGGAAGAAGTCGACATGTTTCTGCAAATGATTTGTTTCAGCCATGACTCTTTCAGGAAACACTGAAAGCAGTCTGAAAAATTCTGCAGCAAAAGTAGAGATATTTTGCTTGAAAGCTTTTTGACTTCAAGTTGCCTTTTTTTTTTTTTAAAGACAGCCTACTTTTACATTATTTAACTCAAATACTTAACACATTTTTATTGAAAAGCAAACTCCTCCAGAGAAATTAAGAAGCACCAGAAGGAAAAAGAAAATCTTTACATTAGATTTATTCTAATCAGGGCCTGGAGATATTAACAAAATCTAGTCTGAACATTCTATATTTTATTGTTTGATAATACTAAAAATTAGTGTTAAGGTCATTGGTGATTTGTTTACATGCTGCAATATGCCTGGATTGTGTTTGTTGGGTTGTTTGTTTTTGTTTTTCTTTTTTAGTTTTCCCATGTTTATTGAACTTGCCTTGGAGGTAATTAGGAATACTTACATGCTTTGTCCTTAAATTATGGATATGCTCAGCTATAGCTGTATTGGAAGGTTGTTTTTTGGCTAGGGCAAGCTACAAAATAAAGGTCTAAAATATTATGATATATATTCATACAGAAGAGGAGAGGAAAGACATTTTATCTGAAGTTACTCAGTGCAATTAGTATTCCAATAGATTTTCAAATATTTTGTTTCACTTATAGTAGCAATCTTTACCTTCTAAAGCAATATGAAGATGATAGACATTTTCTTCTGTTATCAAACCAGGTCACTCAAACTTAGAAAAAACTTTTGGAATACCAGTATGTTACCAATTGGATAGGGCTCTCTTCTAAAATGCATGGCTTAGTTGAGATAGTTAAAAAATAAACAACCCTCCCCCAAAATGGTATATAGCACCCAGTAGGGTAAGAGTCACATACCAAAAAGCCATGGATTTTCTGCTTAGCTGAAGGGGACACGTACTTTCTGCAGGTTAAGAATTCCAGCATCAAGCTAACAAGTTCAGACTTCATATGCTGAAGAATGGAGAGCAAAAAGCTGAGTCTCTTGGGTGGGTACTGTGATGTTTTAGGCAAGCAGAACTATGAATATTCTCCATGAGTTCCAAGGGATTGAAAAAAGCCAAAGTACTTGTTTGTGTTGCTTCTTGGTAAGAGCAGAAGTCTAACAATAGTAGCTATAAATGTCGAAGCTTGTAGCTTAACTTCTGTCTATTCCCTGTGAACATAATTTTGCTGGTTTTCCTTGCTAGTCATCTGTGACTTCAGCTGTCCTGATCCACAGGGACAACATGCAAAGGACAATGGTAAACAGTGATCTTGTACTTGGGGCTAATAATGTAAAGTGTAATACATCATACACTTATTGTGGAGCACTGTCCTTTCCTGCTTGTGATGTACAGGCAGTTTCTAACAGTTCCATTTACTTCCAAGTAAAGACAGACTTTTAAAATTTATCTAGACTTTAAGTTCTTCAGGACAAGAGCTGTCTTTTGACACTTGTCAGCAGGTCCTGGTCTGTGATGGGATTTTATCTTACTACTAGTTTTGATGTTAGTGACACTTGTCCAGTGATAGCACAACAGCCTTTGAAAACCGAGTCTGCACAAAATGAACCTTTAGTGTGGCTCACACAATGATTTGATTACCTGTTACTGCAGAACAAATAGGAGAGCACTGTGATGATGAAGTACACGGCATATGTCTGCATATTATTAATAGCCTACTTGACTGAGACCTCATTTAACCCTGATACTTAATCCTTGCATGATGCTGAAAGCTGCAGGTGCCTTAGCGCTTGTGAACTTGAGCTAATGAGCTATGATGAGAAGGATTGAGTATTTTGCAGTCCCACGTGTATCTGAGTTGAAGCCTGGTGCTTCCAGAGGAACTGAGTTTCTTACCAGGCTAATGGCTTATATTTAGATATTGTTGCATGTATTTCTACTTAGCCTGTATGTTGGCTTCAACAATACCTCAGGAAGTGTGAGCTGGTGTGTTTCCAGAGTTCTTATGTTCTAGTATTAGTGTGAGACAAGGAGACAACATGTTCAATGACAGTAAAGATAAAAAATATACCAGCAAAATGCAAGAAGATGGTAATTCTATGCTTGTCAACTAAGTCTTATGTAAGTATCTCCAACTAATATATCAGAAAGCAGAGCATCAATTCTAATATTTTCTTACATATTCAGGAGACCCATTTAAATAGTTCAGTAGTAAAGTCCATTCTTGTAGATCATTACTATTAAATATTCATATCACAGCAATGTGTTCTCTATGGGTTTTACAGCTCTACTCAATAGCAATAAAGAGGACAAGTAAAAGAGGACTGCCACTGGCCTACCAGGTATTTGTTGGGTGTATTTGCTTACTTCAAACTTCATGTTACATGGAAGCTCCTCCTTCCCTACCTCAGTGATGTACCTAAGCTGTCTTGTCAAGAAATCAGACCATCTAATTCTCCCAGAGTGTTTCTTGAGCCTTGTCCCCAAGCTATTTGCCCAGGTCTCTTGCAAACCTCCTTTCTTTGAGATTTGTTGCAAAGCAAAAAAGCAATATAGCACATGAAATACAATATATTGAGAGTGTCAACTATCAAACTGATTACAAGTTGGCTTTGTGAAAGACTATATTTTTCAGTGATGTGCCATCCTTCATTTCTAGGCACCGTGTTCTAGATGGAATAATCTTTGAATCTTTAAATTGCCTTATTTTTTTCTTACTAATTATGAAAGCCTTTCCATCTTAAGTCACTGTTCTGCCTCAGAAACAGTCTATCCCTGCGTGCTGTAGCCCCATCTCCATGCAAGGATGTGAGAAAGTCCCTTAGAAATGGTGTCTCCCTTTGTAAAAGCAGAAGACATCCTTAGCCAAAGTGGAAGTTAGATCCTCTTTGTTTTGATGTCCTTTAACTGAGTGTAAAATGGTCCAGACTAGGGATAAGAAGCTTAGAAGCTATTTTAGAAATATGTATTCATTTATTTCTGTCCAATTCCTAATCACCCCTTCCATGTCTTAGAGAATACTGTATCATAATGAATAGTTCTCTTGTGACAGTTTTGCAGCATTTGATGTTTAATTGGCAATGCCAGCAATAATATATACATTTACCTTGGGATGTTTTTCCCATATGTGCCTACATAATTCCAGTGAAAAGTCTGCTTTATTCTCAATGTTAACAGAAATGTCAATGAGACTAGCAGGAGTTTAATATCTCTGCAAATAAAACCTGTGGACTGAGGGATGTAATTTCAGGCATCTGGGTTTGAAAAAAACAAGTAGTGAGCTCATTCCATATAAAAATCCAGAGTGAAAGCACTGACGGTGACTGATTACTTTGGGGTAGTTGGTTCATTTCACTGTTGTTAAGTATAGATGCAGAAACATTTAACTGAAAATACAGCACTCACTTGGTGTAATCACACATTTCCCTGTGTAATGTATTTGCTTTTGTAGCATGCCCAGAGAATTGGCATGACTGCTAATTTATGACTTGGACCTGTAATTATTTCTAGGCACATTTTTTCTTTGTTCCATTAAATCTATGCTGGAAACTAAACAATAATTATTTTTTTTTTTCCTAATTGAAGCAAAGAAGCCTGGTGAGGAAAGCTTTGAAAAATATTTTTGTAATAAAGAAAGATAGACTCTTCAAAAGGAGATACCACCAGCCATAAGGAAGGGAATAAATTAGAACAACAAAATTGCAAGCTTTATGTCATAATTCTGATTAAAGGCTCTTTGTTATATAGCTAGGTCATTGTAATTAAGAGTGCTAAATTGTATTGAGAAACACTGACCACTGTTTCAGTCCTAAAATCAGGAATCTTAATTTTTGTTTCTGAATCTCTGTTTTACGTAACTGTAGGCATTTCATTAATCATCTTAATGCATATGTTCTGCTTCCACAGAACAGGAATAGGATATTTCATTATAGCAAGTGTTGAGACAAGGATTGGTTGTGAGACAAGGATTTGTACAGCACGTGTGAGCTATTACTACTAAATAACCCTAGAAACACTAGTGAAAATGTCAAACTGACTCCTTTAGTGAGTTTTCTGTTTCAGATATTGCTGTCTGGGGAGCATTTAAGAGTGTAATGAAGAAAGAAGCTATCTTATTAGAGAAGTCATACCTGCTGTGAAACTGCTCTGAGCTTTACAGCTCTTAAAAATACTAGATTTTTTTTTTCGTTCACTAAAGTCTGAAGAGAAAGGAAAGCAACTTTATAGGGCATTTCTTCCAATTTCCCTGATAGGTTTATTACATACATTATGTACTAAACGTCAGTAGTAGCTTGGTTCCCATGGTGAGGCATTAGGAGAGCTCCTGGAGATTACAGTTCTGCCACTCTTTTGAGGAGGTTCAGCTGAGAATATTGTGAGAGAAGCAGACTTCTTCCTGGAGACTTTTTTTAGGTTTTTTGGTGACTGTTGTCGTTAGCCATTCTGGGCTCCAGAAGCCTGATTAACATCCTGGAGCATTCCTGGTTCCAGAGAACATGCAGCCTGCAGTCCTGGGTTTTGCATGATAGGTTGTATTTTCAGATTAAAAAGTTTAGAAGTTTTCATATGGCAAATTATAGCAGACATACTCCAGATGTTGTCACTTCACTTGTGTATTGCTGACTTAGGTTGGTTTGTCTGAGCTTTTCCTATCCAGTGCTGACTATATACTCACTGGGGACTGGTGTGGTGTGGAAAATTGTTAAATATGAAGGGAGGGGAAATGGATTAAGCCAGTAACAGGTTGCATGGTTATACAGGATTGGAGGTGTCTGTTAGATGATTCTATTCCCTTCTTCCACTTAGGTATTCTTTGCAGTTCAGGTTGGCTTCAGTAGAGATATGAACATGACTGGGAACATTTGGGTTTGACAGAATAAAGATGAACAGTGTATTTATGTGGGCATCTTTGCCAGAATAGAGAAAATAAGGATGATATGAAAAAAAAAAAAGTATATTCAAATTGTTGATAAAAGTGATAAGGGCAGTGTCTCAGAGAATAGTACAATTATGGTGAGTCTGGACAGTTAAAAATTGTTGACTCTCTTTATCAATTTGAATGTTGTCCTGTCCCAGCGACCTCTTGGTGGCTGTTTGCAAAATAGATTCCTTAGAGGAACGCTCCTTCATATCTAAACGCTCATATGCTGTTTCTTTTAATATAAGTATTCAAAGCAGAAAGAAGTAACACATTAAGGAAGAGAAGAAGCGATCTATCTAGATATGTTGGAATTCCTTAAAAGATGAGAGAAAAGAGAATCAACTATTCAGTTTTCTAAACAGCTTCATAGCAAATAAAACATATTTCCAAAATCATTCTTATTTTAAAAACACCCACAGTGATAGTATCTTTAGAATTATTTCAAGGTACCTACAACAGAAAGGAACAAATATTTATACAGTTGTATTAAGTTCAGAAGAATGGCCCTATATTTGCTCTAGTGTAAATGAAGACAGAATTTCTTCCTCTCATTGTTTGTGGGTTTTTTTTTTTCTTGAGGTCATTTTAAGTAATATTGCCCACTAGCCAGTTATCTTTATTCTTTAGCTTTTTCTTATTTTCAGTTATTATCAATCTTATCTTTTGATCTGCTCATTTTTAAACACCAGTGCAACATGACTGAACAGCAAATACTGTCTACAGAGGTTGCACTGGGTTAGCTGCAGAGGATGACAGTACAGAAGCTCATTTTTATAGTGCTGAGCTCACCCTTATCACTTGTTTAATAGCACTACTGAAACCAGAAAGCATTTGTTTATAGACCATGCCCCAAGCTGCATGGTATTCCTACTCCAGCTGAGTGAAGAAAGCACCCGATTTTTCATACTCATTCAGATTCTCAGGTTTTGTCTTTGAATCACAACCACAGAACTGTGCCATATTCTAACAATACTAACCAGATTCTAAGTCCAGACTGTAAATTACCCTAGATACACCTAGAATCAATGAATGTTTTGCTTGTCATGTCAATACAGGACTGGTTTCTGTATTATATATCTAGATGTCCACTGACAATAAAGCTTTTATGGGAATTAAAATTTTATTGACAATTAGAAGTAGATTAATTAATTGGGATAAACAAAAACCTGACATTCTACCCATGCCATTAATGGCCTTAAAGATAATGCTAGTTCTGGAGCCTCCAGCACAAGAAGGATGTGGACATATTGGAGCGTGTCCAGAGGAGGGCCACCAAAATGATCAGGGGAATGGAGCATC